>JAVJHT010000049.1:0-40000 GCA_032872505.1 Leptopilina syphax
CTCTACACAATCCTGAAGAAAAGAGAATTTTATTTCAATTTTTAAGTAGTAGCAGGTCCACCCGTACGCTATCAGACAATCAAAATTTGGTAAAAAGTCATTAAAAATTTATTTCTTTCAAATTTTAGCATTCTTATCATCTCAAAATTACCTGAGTTCTAGTAGGGACTGAGCCCAACACAATCCTGAAGAAAAGAGAATTTTATTTCAATTTTTAAGTAGTAGCACCCTCACCCGAACGCTATCAGACAATCAAAATTTAGTAAAAAGTCATTAAAAACTTATTTTTTTTCAAATTTAGGAATTCTAATCATCTGAAAATTACCTGAGTTCTAGTAGGGACTGAACCCTAAACAATCCTGAAGAATAGAGAATTTTATTTCAATTTTTAAGTAGTAGCAGGTCCACCCGTACGCTATCAGACAATCAAAATTTGGTAAAAAGTCATTAAAAATTTATTTCTTCCAAATTTAGGAATTCTAATCATCTGAAAATTACCTGAGTTCTAGTAGGGACTGAACCCTACACAATCCTGAAGAATAGAGAATTTTATTTAAATTTTTAAGTAGTAGCACTCTCACCCGTACGCTATCAGACAATCAAAATTTAGTAAAAAGTCATTAAAAATTTATTTCTTCCAAATTTAGGAATTCTAATCATCTGAAAATTACCTGAGTTCTAGTAGGGACTGAACCATACACAATCTTGAAGAATAGAGAATTTTATTTAAATTTTTAAGTAGTAGCACCCTCACCCGAACGCTATCAGACAATCGAAATTTGGAAAAAAATCATTAAAAATTTATTTCTTCGAAATTTAAGAATTCTAATCATCTAAAAATACCTGAGTTCTAGTAGGGACTGAACCCTACACAATCCTGAAGAAAAGAGAATTTTATTTTAATTTTTAAGTAGTAGCAGGTCCACCCGTACGCTGTCAGACAATCGAAATTTAGAAAAAAATCATTAAAAATTTATTTCTTCCAAATTTAGGAATTCTTATCATCTCAAAATTACCTGAGTTCTAGTAGGGACTGAGCCCAACACAATCCTGAAGAAAAGAGAATTTTATTTCAATTTTTAAGTAGTAGCACCCTCACCCGAACGCTATCAGACATTCAAAATTTAGTAAAAAGTCATTAAAAACTTATTTTTTTTCAAATTTAGGAATTCTAATCATCTGAAAATTACCTGAGTTCTAGTAGGGACTGAACCCTAAACAATCCTGAAGAATAGAGAATTTTATTTCAATTTTTAAGTAGTAGCACCCTCACCCGAACGCTATCAGACAATCGAAAATTTGGAAAAAAATCATTAAAAATTTATTTCTTCGAAATTTAAGAATTCTAATCATCTAAAAATACCTGAGTTCTAGTAGGGACTAAGCCAAACATAATCCTGAAGAATCGAGAATTTTATTTAAATTTTTAAGTAGAAGCAGGTCCACCCGTACGCTATCAGACAATCAAAATTTGGTAAAAAGTCATTAAAAATTTATTTCTTCCAAATTTAGAAATTCTAATCATCTGAAAATTACCTGAGTTCTAGTAGGGACTGAACCATACACAATCTTGAAGAATAGAGAATTTTATTTAAATTTTTAAGTAGTAGCACCCTCACCCGAACGCTATCAGACAATCGAAATTTGGAAAAAAATCATTAAAAATTTATTTCTTCGAAATTTAAGAATTCTAATCATCTAAAAATACCTGAGTTCTAGTAGGGACTGAACCCTACACAATCCTGAAGAAAAGAGAATTTTATTTTAATTTTTAAGTAGTAGCAGGTCCACCCGTACGCTGTCAGACAATCGAAATTTAGAAAAAAATCATTAAAAATTTATTTCTTCCAAATTTTAGCATTCTTATCATCTCAAAATTACCTGAGTTCTAGTAGGGACTGAGCCCAACACAATCCTGAAGAAAAGAGAATTTTATTTCAATTTTTAAGTAGTAGCACCCTCACCCGAACGCTATCAGACAATCAAAATTTAGTAAAAAGTCATTAAAAACTTATTTTTTTCAAATTTAGGAATTCTAATCATCTGAAAATTACCTGAGTTCTAGTAGGGACTGAACCCTAAACAATCCTGAAGAATAGAGAATTTTATTTCAATTTTTAAGTAGTAGCAGGTCCACCCGTACGCTATCAGACAATCAAAATTTGGTAAAAAGTCATTAAAAATTTATTTCTTCCAAATTTAGGAATTCTAATCATCTGAAAATTACCTGAGTTCTAGTAGGGACTGAACCCTAAACAATCCTGAAGAATAGAGAATTTTATTTCAATTTTTAAGTAGTAGCAGGTCCACCCGTACGCTATCAGACAATCAAAATTTGGTAAAAAGTCATTAAAAATTTATTTCTTCCAAATTTAGGAATTCTAATCATCTGAAAATTACCTGAGTTCTAGAAGGGACTGAACCATACACAATCTTGAAGAATAGAGAATTTTATTTAAATTTTTAAGTAGTAGCACCCTCACCCGAACGCTATCAGACAATCGAAATTTGGAAAAAAATCATTAAAAATTTATTTCTTCGAAATTTAAGAATTCTAATCATCTAAAAATTACCTGAGTTCTAGTAGGGACTGAACCCTACACAATCCTGAAGAAAAGAGAATTTTATTTTAATTTTTAAGTAGTAGCAGGTCCACCCGTACGCTGTCAGACAATCGAAATTTAGAAAAAAATCATTAAAAATTTATTTCTTCCAAATTTTAGCATTCTTATCATCTCAAAATTACCTGAGTTCTAGTAGGGACTGAGCCCAACACAATCCTGAAGAAAAGAGAATTTTATTTCAATTTTTAAGTAGTAGCACCCTCACCCGAACGCTATCAGACAATCAAAATTTAGTAAAAAGTCATTAAAAACTTATTTCTTCCAAATTTAGGAATTCTAATCATCTGAAAATTACCTGAGTTCTAGTAGGGACTAAACCCTACACAATCCTAAAGAATACAGAATTTTATTTCAATTTTCAAGTAGTAGCACCCTCACCCGAACGCTATCAGACAATCAAAATTTAGTAAAAAGTCATTAAAAATTTATTTCTTCTAAATTTAAGCATTCTAATCATCTCAAAACTACCTGACTTCTAGTAGGGACTGAACCCAACACAATCCTGAAGAAGACAGAATTTTATTTCAATTTTTAAGTAGTAGCAGGTCCACTCGTACGCTATCAGACAATCGAAATTTGGAAAAAAATCATTAAAAATTTATTTCTTCCAAATTTTAGCATTCTAATCATCTTAAAATTACCTGAGTTCTAGTAGGGACTGAGCCCAACACAATCCTGAAGAATACAGAATTTTATTTCAATTTTTAAGTAGTAGCAGGTCCACCCGTACGCTATCAGACAATCGAAATTTAGAAAAAAAATCATTAAAAATTTATTTCTTTCAAATTTTAGCATTCTTATCATCTCAAAATTACCTGAGTTCTAGTAGGGACTGAGCCCAACACAATCCTGAGGAATACAGAATTTTATTTTAATTTTTAAGTAGTAGCACCCTCACCCGAACGCTATCAGACAATCAAAATTTAGTAAAAAGTCATTAAAAACTTATTTCTTCCAAATTTAGGAATTCTAATCATCTGAAAATTACCTGAGTTCTAGTAGGGACTGAACCCTACACAATCCTGAAGAAAAGAGAATTTTATTTAAATTTTTAAGTAGTAGCAGGTCCACCCGTACGCTATCAGACAATCAAAATTTGGTAAAAAGTCATTAACAATTAATTTCTTCCAAATTTAAGAATTCTAATCATCTGAAAATTACCTGAGTTCTAGTAGGGACTGAGCCTTACACAATTCTAAAGAATAAAAAATTTTATTTCAATTTTTAAGTAGTAGCACCCTCACCCGAACGCTATCAGACAATCAAAATTTAGTAAAAAGTCATTAAAAACTTATTTCTTCCAAATTTAGGAATTCTAATCATCTAAAAATTACCTGAGTTCTAGTAGGGACTAAACCCTACACAATCCTAAAGAATACAGAATTTTATTTCAATTTTTAAGTAGTAGCACCCTCACCCGAACGCTATCAGACAATCAAAATTTGGTAAAAAGTCATTAAAAATTTATTTCTTCCAAATTTAGGAATTCTAATCATCTGAAAATTTCCTGAGTTCTAGTAGGGACTAAACTTTACACAATCCTGTAGAATAGAGAATTTTATTTAAATTTTTAAGTAGTAGCACGTCCACCCGTACGCTATCAGACAAACGAAATTTGGAAAAAAATCATTAAAAATTTATTTCTTCCAAAATTTAGAATTCTAGTCATCTCAAAATTACCTGAGTTCTAGTAGGGACTAAGCCTAACACAATCCTGAAGAATACAGAATTTTATTTTAATTTTTAAGTAGTAGCACCCTCACCCGAACGCTATCAGACAATCAAAATTTGGTAAAAAGTCATTCAAAATTTATTTCTTTGAAATTTAGAAATTCTAATCATCTAAAAAATACCTGAGTTCTAGTAGGGACTGAACCCTACACAATCCTGAAGAAAAGAGAATTTTATTTAAATTTTTAAGTAGTAGCAGGTCCACCCGTACGCTATCAGACAATCAAAATTTAGTAAAAAGTCATTAAAAATTTATTTCTTCCAAATTTTAGCATTCTAATCATCTCAAAATTACCTGACTTCTAGTAGGGACTGAACCCAACACAATCCTGAAGAATACAGAATTTTATTTCAATTTTTAAGTAGTAGCAGGTCCACTCGTACGCTATCAGACAATCGAAATTTGGAAAAAAATCATTAAAAATTTATTTTTTCCAAATTTTAGCATTCTAATCATCTCAAAATTACCTGAGTTCTAGTAGGGACTGAGCCTAACACAATCCTGAAGAATACAGAATTTTATTTCAATTTTTAAGTAGTAGCAGGTCCACCCGTACGCTATCAGACAATCGAAATTTAGAAAAAAATCATTAAAAATTTATTTCTTTCAAATTTTGGCATTCTTATCATCTCAAAATTACCTGAGTTCTAGTAGGGACTGAGCCCAACACAATCCTGAGGAATACAGAATTTTATTTTAATTTTTAAGTAGTAGCAGGTACACCCGTACGCTATCAGACAATCAAAATTTAGTAAAAAGTCATTAAAAACTTATTTTTTTTCAAATTTAGGAATTCTAATCATTTGAAAATTACCTGAGTTCTAGTAGGGACTGAACCCTACACAATCCTGAAGAAAAGAGAATTTTATTTAAATTTTTAAGTAGTAGCAGGTTCACCCGTACGCTACCAGACAATCAAAATTTAGTAAAAAGTCATTAAAAATTTATTTCTTCCAAATTTAGGAATTCTAATCATCTGAAAATTACCTGAGTTCTAGTAGGGACTGAACCCTACACAATCCTAAAGAAAAGAGAATTTTATTTAAATTTTTAAGTAGTAGCACCCTCACCCGAACGCTATCAGACAATCAAAATTTGGTAAAAAGTCATTAAAAATGTATTTCTTCCAAATTTAGAAATTCTAATCATCTGAAAATTACCTGAGTTCTAGTAGGGACTGAACCCTACACAATCCTGAAGAATAGAGAATTTTATTTAAATTTTTAAGTAGTAGCACCCTCACCCGAACGCTATCAGACAATCAAAATTTAGTAAAAAGTCATTAAAAACTTATTTTTTTTCAAATTTAGGAATTCTAAATATCTGAAAATTACCTGAGTTCTAGTAGGGACTGAACCCTACACAATCCTGAAGAAAAGAGAATTTTATTTCAATTTTTAAGTAGTAGCAGGTCCACCCGTACGCTGTCAGACAATCGAAATTTAGAAAAAAATCATTAAAAATTTATTTCTTCCAAATTTTAGCATTCTTATCATCTCAAAATTACCTGAGTTCTAGTAGGGACTGAGCCCAACACAATCCTGAAGAAAAAAGAATTTTATTTCAATTTTTAAGTAGTAGCACCCTCACCCGAACGCTATCAGACAATCAAAATTTAGTAAAAAGTCATTAAAAACTTATTTTTTTTCAAATTTAGGAATTCTAATCATCTGAAAATTACCTGAGTTCTAGTAGGGACTGAACCCTAAACAATCCTGAAGAATAGAGAATTTTATTTCAATTTTTAAGTAGTAGCAGGTCCACCCGTACGCTATCAGACAATCAAAATTTGGTAAAAAGTCATTAAAAACTTATTTCTTCCAAATTTAGGAATTCTAATCATCTGAAAATTACCTGAGTTCTAGTAGGGACTGAACCCTACACAATCCTGAAGAATAGAGAATTTTATTTTAATTTTTAAGTAGTAGCACCCTCACCCGAACGCTATCAGACAATCAAAATTTAGTAAAAAGTCATTAAAAACTTATTTTTTTTTCAAATTTAGGAATTCTAAATATCTGAAAATTACCTGAGTTCTAGTAGGGACTGAACCCTACACAATCCTGAAGAAAAGAGAATTTTATTTTAATTTTTAAGTAGTAGCAGGTCCACCCGTACGCTGTCAGACAATCGAAATTTAGAAAAAAATCATTAAAAATTTATTTCTTTCAAATTTTAGCATTCTTATCATCTCAAAATTACCTGAGTTCTAGTAGGGACTGAGCCCAACACAATCCTGAAGAAAAGAGAATTTTATTTCAATTTTTAAGTAGTAGCACCCTCACCCGAACGCTATCAGACAATCAAAATTTAGTAAAAAGTCATTAAAAACTTATTTTTTTTCAAATTTAGGAATTCTAATCATCTGAAAATTACCTGAGTTCTAGTAGGGACTGAACCCTAAACAATCCTGAAGAATAGAGAATTTTATTTCAATTTTTAAGTAGTAGCACCCTCACCCGAACGCTATCAGACAATCAAAATTTGGTAAAAAGTCATTAAAAATTTATTACTTCCAAATTTAGGAATTCTAATCATCTGAAAATTACCTGAGTTCTAGTAGGGACTGAACCCTACACAATCCTGAAGAATAGAGAATTTTATTTAAATTTTTAAGTAGTAGCACCCTCACCCGTACGCTATCAGACAATCAAAATTTAGTAAAAAGTCATTAAAAATTTATTTCTTCCAAATTTAGGAATTCTAATCATCTGAAAATTACCTGAGTTTTAGTAGGGACTAAACCCTACACAATCCTGAAGAAAAGAGAATTTTATTTAAATTTTTAAGTAGTAGCAGGTCCACCCGTACGCTATCAGACAATCAAAATTTGGTGGTAAAAAGTCATTAAAAATTTATTTCTTCAAAATTTAGGAATTCTAATCATCTGAAAATTACCTGAGTTCTAGTAGGGACTGAACCCTACACAATCCTGAAGAATAGAGAATTTTATTTAAATTTTTAAGTAGTAGCAGGTCCACCCGTACGCTATCAGACAATCGAAATTTAGAAAAAAATCATTAAAAATTTATTTCTTCCAAATTTTAGCATTCTTATCATCTCAAAATTACCTGAGTTCTAGTAGGGACTGAGCCTAACACAATCCTGAAGAATACAGAATTTTATTTCAATTTTTAAGTAGTAGCACCCTCACCCGAACACTATCAGACAATCAAAATTTAGTAAAAAGTCATTAAAAACTTATTTCTTCCAAATTTAGGAATTCTAATCATCTGAAAATTACCTGAGTTCTAGTAGGGACTGAACCCTACACAATCCTGAAGAATAGAGAATATTATTTAAATTTTTAAGTAGTAGCAGGTCCACCCGTACGCTATCAGACAATCGAAATTTGGAAAAAAAATCATTGAAAATTAATTTCTTCCATGTTTAAGAATTCTAATCATCTGAAAATTACCTGAGTTCTAGTAGGGACTGAGCCTTACACAATTCTAAAGAATACAAAATTTTATTTCAATTTTTTAAGTAGTAGCACCCTCACCCGAACGCTATCAGACAATCAAAATTTAGTAAAAAGTCATTAAAAATTTATTTCTTCCAAATTTAGGAATTCTTATCATCTAAAAGATACCTGAGTTCTAGTAGGGACTGAACCCTACACAATCCTGAAGAATAGAGAATTTTATTTAAATTTTTAAGTAGTAGCAGGTCCACCCGTACGCTATCAGACAATCGAAATTTAGAAAAAAATCATTAAAAATTTATTTCTTCCAAATTTTAGCATTCTTATCATCTCAAAATTACCTGAGTTCTAGTAGGGACTGAGCCTAACACAATCCTGAAGAATACAGAATTTTATTTCAATTTTTTAAGTAGTAGCACCCTCACCCGAACACTATCAGACAATCAAAATTTAGTAAAAAGTCATTAAAAACTTATTTCTTCCAAATTTAGGAATTCTAATCATCTGAAAATTACCTGAGTTCTAGTAGGGACTGAACCCTACACAATCCTGAAGAATAGAGAATTTTATTTAAATTTTTAAGTAGTAGCAGGTCCACCCGTACGCTATCAGACAATCGAAATTTGGAAAAAAATCATTAAAAATTTATTTCTTCCAAATTTAGGAATTCTAATCATTTGAAAATTACCTGAGTTCTAGTAGGGACTGAACCCTACACAATCCTAAAGAATACAGAATTTTATTTCAATTTTCAAGTAGTAGCACCCTCACCCGAACGCTATCAGACAATCAAAATTTAGTAAAAAGTCATTAAAAATTTATTTCTTCCAAATTTTAGCATTCTAATCATCTCAAAATTACCTGACTTCTAGTAGGGACTGAACCCAACACAATCCTGAAGAATACAGAATTTTATTTCAATTTTTAAGTAGTAGCAGGTCCACTCGTACGCTATCAGACAATCGAAATTTGGAAAAAAATCATTAAAAATTTATTTCTTCCAAATTTTAGCATTCTAATCATCTCAAAATTACCTGAGTTCTAGTAGGGACTGAGCCCAACACAATCCTGAAGAATACAGAATTTTATTTCAATTTTTAAGTAGTAGCAGGTCCACCCGTACGCTATCAGACAATCGAAATTTAGAAAAAAATCATTAAAAATTTATTTCTTTCAAATTTAGGAATTCTAATCATCTGAAAATTACCTGAGTTCTAGTAGGGACTGAACCCTACACAATCCTAAAGAAAAGAGAATTTTATTTAAATTTTTAAGTAGTAGCACCCTCACCCGAACGCTATCAGACAATCAAAATTTGTTAAAAAAGTCATTAAAAATGTATTTCTTCCAAATTTAGAAATTCTAATCATCTGAAAATTACCTGAGTTCTAGTAGGGACTGAACCCTACACAATCCTGAAGAATAGAGAATTTTATTTAAATTTTTAAGTAGTAGCACCCTCACCCGAACGCTATCAGACAATCAAAATTTGGTAAAAAGTCATTAAAAATTTATTACTTCCAAATTTAGGAATTCTAATCATCTGAAAATTACCTGAGTTCTAGTAGGGACTGAACCCTAAACAATCCTGAAGAATAGAGAATTTTATTTCAATTTTTAAGTAGTAGCAGGTCCACCCGTACGCTATCAGACAATCAAAATTTGGTAAAAAGTCATTAAAAATTTATTTCTTCCAAATTTAGGAATTCTAATCATCTGAAAATTACCTTAGTTCTAGTAGGGACTGAACCCTACACAATCCTGAAGAATAGAGAATTTTATTTAAATTTTTAAGTAGTAGCACCCTCACCCGAACGCTATCAGACAATCAAAATTTAGTAAAAAGTCATTAAAAACTTATTTTTTTTCAAATTTAGGAATTCTAAATATCTGAAAATTACCTGAGTTCTAGTAGGGACTGAACCCTACACAATCCTGAAGAAAAGAGAATTTTATTTTAATTTTTAAGTAGTAGGAGGTCCACCCGTACGCTGTCAGACAATCGAAATTTAGAAAAAAATCATTAAAAATTTATTTCTTTCAAATTTTAGCATTCTTATCATCTCAAAATTACCTGAGTTCTAGTAGGGACTGAGCCCAACACAATCCTGAAGAAAAGAGAATTTTATTTCAATTTTTAAGTAGTAGCACCCTCACCCGAACGCTATCAGACAATCAAAATTTAGTAAAAAGTCATTAAAAACTTATTTTTTTTCAAATTTAGGAATTCTAATCATCTGAAAATTACCTGAGTTCTAGTAGGGACTGAACCCTAAACAATCCTGAAGAATAGAGAATTTTATTTCAATTTTTAAGTAGTAGCACCCTCACCCGAACGCTATCAGACAATCAAAATTTGGTAAAAAGTCATTAAAAATTTATTACTTCCAAATTTAGGAATTCTAATCATCTGAAAATCACCTGAGTTCTAGTAGGGACTGAACCCTACACAATCCTGAAGAATAGAGAATTTTATTTAAATTTTTAAGTAGTAGCACCCTCACCCGTACGCTATCAGACAATCAAAATTTAGTAAAAAGTCATTAAAAATTTATTTCTTCCAAATTTAGGAATTCTAATCATCTGAAAATTACCTGAGTTCTAGTAGGGACTGAACCATACACAATCTTGAAGAATAGAGAATTTTATTTAAATTTTTAAGTAGTAGCACCCTCACCCGATCGCTATCAGACAATCGAAATTTGGAAAAAAATCATTAAAAATTTATTTCTTCGAAATTTAAGAATTCTAATCATCTAAAAATACCTGAGTTCTAGTAGGGACTAAGCCCAACATAATCCTGAAGAATAGAGAATTTTATTTAAATTTTTAAGTAGTAGCACCCTCACCCGAAAGCTATCAGACAATCAAAATTTAGTAAAAAGTCATTAAAAACTTATTTCTTCCAAATTTAGGAATTATCAGACAATCAAAATTTAGTAAAAAGTCATTAAAAACTTATTTCTTCCAAATTTAGGAATTCTAATCATCTGAAAATTACCTGAGTTCTAGTAGGGACTGAACCCTAAACAATCCTGAAGAATAGAGAATTTTATTTAAATTTTTAAGTAGTAGCAGGTCCACCCGTACGCTATCAGACAATCAAAATTTGGAAAAAAATCATTAAAAATTTATTTCTTCCAAATTTTAGCATTCTAATCATCTCAAAATTACCTGACTTCTAGTAGGGACTGAACCCAACACAATCCTGAAGAATACAGAATTTTATTTCAATATTTAAGTAGTAGCACCCTCACCCGTACGCTATCAGACAATCGAAATTTGGAAAAAAATCATTAAAAATTTATTTCTTCCAAATTTAGGAATTCTAATCATTTTAAAATTACCTGACTTCTAGTAGGGACTGAGCCCAACACAATCCTAAAGAATACAGAATTCTATTTCAATTTTTAAGTAGTAGCAGGTCCACCTGTACGTTATTAGACAATCGAAATTTGGAAAAAAATCATTAAAAATTAATTTCTTCCAAATTTAAGAATTATAATCATCTGAAAATTACCTGAGTTCTAGTAGGGACTGAGCCTTACACAATTCTAAAGAATACAAAATTTTATTTCAATTTTTAAGTAGTAGAACCCTCACCCGAACGCTATCAGACAATCAAAATTTAGTAAAAAGTCATTAAAAATTTATTTCTTCCAAATTTAGGAATTCTAATCATCTAAAAAATACCTGAGTTCTAGTAGGGACTGAACCCTACACAATCCTGAAGAATAGAGAATTTTATTTAAATTTTTAAGTAGTAGCAGGTCCACCCGTACGCTATCAGACAATCGAAATTTAGAAAAAAATCATTAAAAATTTATTTCTTCCAAATTTTAGCATTCTTATCATCTCAAAATTACCTGAGTTCTAGTAGGGACTGAGCCCAACACAATCCTGAAGAATACAGAATTTTATTTTAATTTTTAAGTAGTAGCACCCTCACCCGAACGCTATCAGACAATCAAAATTTAGTAAAAAGTCATTAAAAACTTATTTCTTCCAAATTTAGGAATTCTAATCATCTGAAAATTACCTGAGTTCTAGTAGGGACTGAACTCTACACAATCCTGAAGAATAGAGAATTTTATTTAAATTTTTAAGTAGTAGTAGGTCCACCCGTACGCTATCAGACAATCGAAATTTGGAAAAAAATCATTTAAAAATTTATTTCTTCCAAATTTTAGAATTCTAATCATTTCAAAATTACCTGAGTTCTAGTAGGGACTGAGCCCTACACAATCCTGAAGAATACAGAATTTTATTTCAATTTTTAAGTAGTAGCACCCTCACCCGAACACTATCAGACAATCAAAATTTAGTAAAAAGTCATTAAAAACTTATTTCTTCCAAATTTAGGAATTCTAATCATCTGAAAAGTACCTGAGTTCTAGTAGGGACTGAACCCTACACAATCCTCAAGAATAGAGAATTTTATTTAAATTTTTAAGTAGTAGCAGGTCCACCCGTACGCTATCAGACAATCAAAATTTGGTAAAAAGTCATTAACAATTAATTTCTTCCAAATTTAAGAATTCTAATCATCTGAAAATTACCTGAGTTCTAGTAGGGACTGAGCCCTACACAATTCTAAAGAATAAAAAATTTTATTTCAATTTTTAAGTAGTAGCACCCTCACCCGAACGCTATCAGACAATCAAAATTTAGTAAAAAGTCATTAAAAACTTATTTCTTCCAAATTTAGGAATTCTAATCATCTGAAAATTACCTGAGTTCTAGTAGGGACTGAACCCTACACAATCCTAAAGAATACAGAATTTTATTTCAATTTTTAAGTAGTAGCACCCTCACCCGAACGCTATCAGACAATCAAAATTTGGTAAAAAGTCATTAAAAATTATTTCTTCCAAATTTAGGAATTCTAATCATCTGAAAATTACCTGAGTTCTAGTAGGGACTGAACCCTACACAATCCTGAAGAATAGAGAATTTTATTTAAATTTTTAAGTAGTAGCACCCTCACCCGAACGCTATCAGACAATCAAAATTTGGTAAAAAGTCATTAAAAATTTATTTCTTCCAAATTTAGGAATTCTAATCATCTGAAAATTACCTGAGTTCTAGTAGGGACTGAACTTTACACAATCCTGAAGAATAGAGAATTTTATTTAAATTTTTAAGTAGTAGCAGGTCCACCCGTACGCTATCAGACAATCAAAATTTGGAAAAAAATCATTAAAAATTTATTTCTTCCAAATTTAGGAATTCTAGTCATCTCAAAATTACCTGAGTTCTAGTAGGGACTGAAGCCTAACACAATCCTGAAGAATACAGAATTTTATTTTAATTTTTAAGTAGTAGCACCCTCACCCGAACGCTATCAGACAATCAAAATTTGGTAAAAAGTCATTAAAAATTTATTTCTTTGAAATTTAGAAATTCTAATCATCTAAAAATTACCTGAGTTCTAGTAGGGACTGAACCCTACACAATCCTGAAGAATAGAGAATTTTATTTAAATTTTTAAGTAGTAGCAGGTCCACCCGTACGCTATCAGACAAGCAAAATTTGGTAAAAAGTCATTAAAAATTTATTTCTTCCAAATTTAGGAATTCCAATCATCTGAAAATTACCTGAGTTCTAGTAGGGACTGAGCCCTACACAATCCTGAAGAATACAGAATTTTATTTCAATTTTTAAGTAGTAGCACCCTCACCCGAACGCTATCAGACAATCAAAATTTAGTAAAAAGTAATTAAAAACTTATTTCTTCCAAATTTAGGAATTCTAATCATCTGAAAATTACCTGAGTTCTAGTAGGGACTGAACCCTACACAATCCTGAAGAATAGAGAATTTTATTTAAATTTTTAAGTAGTAGCAGGTCCACCCGTACGCTATCAGACAATCAAAATTTGGAAAAAAATCATTAAAAATTTATTTCTTCCAAATTTAGCATTTCTTATCATCTCAAAATTACCTGAGTTCTAGTAGGGACTGAGCCCAACACAATCCTGAAGAATACAGAATTTTATTTAAATTTTTAAGTAGTAGCACCCTCACCCGAACGCTATCAGACAATCAAAATTTAGTAAAAAGTCATTAAAAACTTATTTCTTCCAAATTTAGGAATTCTAATCATCTGAAAATTACCTGAGTTCTAGTAGGGACTGAACCCTACACAATCCTGAAGAATAGAGAATTTTATTTAAATTTTTAAGTAGTAGCACCCCCACCCGTACGCTATCAGACAATCGAAATTTGGAAAAAAATCATTAAAAATTTATTTCTTCCAAATTTAGGAATTCTAATCATTTCAAAATTACCTGAGTTCTAGTAGGGACTGAGCCTAACACAATCCTGAAGAATAGAGAATTTTATTTCAATTTTTAAGTAGTAGCACCCTCACCCGAACACTATCAGACAATCAAAATTTAGTAAAAAGTCATTAAAAACTTATTTCTTCCAAATTTAGGAATTCTAATCATCTGAAAATTACCTGAGTTCTAGTAGGGACTGAACCCTACACAATCCTGAAGAATAGAGAATATTATTTAAATTTTTAAGTAGTAGCAGGTCCACCCGTACGCTATCAGACAATCAAAATTTGGAAAAAAATCATTAAAAACTTATTTCTTCCAAATTTAGGAATTCTAATCATCTAAAAATTACCTAAGTTCTAGTAGGGACTGAACCCTACACAATCCTGAAGAAAAGAGAATTTTATTTAAATTTTTAAGTAGTAGCAGGTCCACCCGTACGCTATCAGACAATCAAAATTTGGTAAAAAGTCATTAAAAATTAATTTCTTCCAAATTTAAGAATTCTAATCATCTGAAAATTACCTGAGTTCTAGTAGGGACTGAGCCCTACACAATCCTAAAGAATAAAAAATTTTATTTCAATTTTTAAGTAGTAGCACCCTCACCCGAACGCTATCAGACAATCAAAATTTAGTAAAAAGTCATTAAAAACTTATTTCTTCCAAATTTAGGAATTCTAATCATCTGAAAATTACCTGAGTTCTAGTAGGGACTAAACCCTACACAATCCTGAAGAATACAGAATTTTATTTCAATTTTTAAGTAGTAGCACCCTCACCCGAACGCTATCAGACAATCAAAATTTGGTAAAAAGTCATTAAAAATTTATTTTCTTCCAAATTTAGGAATTCTAATCATCTGAAAATTACCTGAGTTCTAGTAGGGACTGAACCCTACACAATCCTGAAGAATAGAGAATTTTATTTAAATTTTTAAGTAGTAGCACCCTCACCCGAACGCTATCAGACAATCAAAATTTGGAAAAAAGTCATTAAAAATTTATTTCTTCCAAATTTAGGAATTCTAATCATCTGAAAATTACCTGAGTTCTAGTAGGGACTGAACCCTAACACAATCCTGAAGAATAGAGAATTTTATTTAAATTTTTAAGTAGTAGCACCCTCACCCGAACGCTATCAGACAATCAAAATTTGGTAAAAAGTCATTAAAAATTTATTTCTTTGAAATTTAGGAATTCTAATCATCTGAAAATTACCTGAGTTCTAGTAGGGACTGAACCCTACACAATCCTGAAGAATAGAGAATTTTATTTAAATTTTTAAGTAGTAGCAGGTCCACCCGTACGCTATCAGACAAGCAAAATTTGGTAAAAAGTCATTAAAAATTATTTTCTTCCAAATTTAGGAATTCTAATCATCTGAAAATTACCTGAGTTCTAGTAGGGACTGAGCCCTACACAATCCTGAAGAATACAGAATTTTATTTCAATTTTTAAGTAGTAGCACCCTCACCCGAACGCTATCAGACAATCAAAATTTAGTAAAAAGTCATTAAAAACTTATTTCTTCCAAATTTAGGAATTCTAATCATCTGAAAATTACCTGAGTTCTAGTAGGGACTGAACCCTACACAATCCTAAAGAATAGAGAATTTTATTTTAATTTTTAAGTAGTAGCACCCTCACCCGAACGCTATCAGACAATCAAAATTTGGAAAAAAGTCATTAAAAATTTATTTCTTCCAAATTTAAGAATTCTAATCATCTAAAAAATACCTGAGTTCTAGTAGGGACTAAGCCCAACACAATCCTGAAGAATAGAGAATTTTATTTAAATTTTTAAGTAGTAGCAGGTCCACCCGTACGCTATCAGACAATCAAAATTTGGAAAAAGTCATTAAAAATTTATTTCTTCCAAATTTAGGAATTCTAATCATCTGAAAATTACCTGAGCTCTAGTAAGGACTGAACCCTACACAATCCTGAAGAATACAGAATTTTATTTAAATTTTTAAGTAGTAGCAGGTCCACCCGAACGCTATCAGACAATCAAAATTTGGTAAAAAGTCATTAAAAATTTATTTCTTCCAAATTTAGGAATTCTAATCATCTGAAAATTACCTGAGTTCTAGTAGGGACTGAACCCTACACAATCCTGAAGAATAGAGAATTTTATTTAAATTTTTAAGTAGTAGCACCCTCACCCGAACGCTATCAGACAATCAAAATTTGGTAAAAAGTCATTAAAAATGTATTTCTTCCAAATTTAGGAATTCTAATCATCTGAAAATTACCTGAGTTCTAGTAGGGACTGAACCCTACACAATCCTGAAGAATAGAGAATTTTATTTAAATTTTTAAGTAGTAGCACCCTCACCCGAACGCTATCAGACAATCAAAATTTAGTAAAAAGTCATTAAAAATTTATTTTTTCCAAATTTAGGAATTCTAATCATCTGAAAATTACCTGAGTTCTAGTAGGGACTGAACCCTACACAATCCTGAAGAATAGAGAATTTTATTTAAATTTTTAAGTAGTAGCACCCTCACCCGAACGCTATCAGACAATCAAAATTTGGTAAAAAGTCATTAAAAACTTATTTTTTTCAAATTTAGGAATTCTAATCATCTGAAAATTACCTGAGTTCTAGTAGGGACTAAACCCAACACAATCCTGAAGAATAGAGAATTTTATTTCAATTTTTAAGTAGTAGCACCCTCACCCGAACGCTATCAGACAATCAAAATTTAGTAAAAAGTCATTAAAAACTTATTTTTTCAAATTTAGGAATTCTAATCATCTGAAAATTACCTGAGTTCTAGTAGGGACTGAACCCTACACAATCCTGAAGAATAGAGAATTTTATTTAAATTTTTAAGTAGTAGCAGGTCCACCCGAACGCTATCAGACAATCAAAATTTGGTAAAAAGTCATTAAAAATTTATTTCTTCCAAATTTAGGAATTCTAATCATTTGAAAATTACCTGAGTTCTAGTAGGGACTAAGCCCAAAATAATCCTGAAGAATAGAGAATTTTATTTAAATTTTTAAGTAGTAGCACCCTCACCCGAACGCTATCAGACAATCAAAATTTAGTAAAAAGTCATTAAAAACTTATTTCTTCCAAATTTAGGAATTCTAATCATCTGAAAATTACCTGAGTTCTAGTAGGGACTGAACCCTACACAATCCTGAAGAATAGAGAATTTTATTTAAATTTTTAAGTAGTAGCAGGTCCACCCGTACGCTATCAGACAATCAAAATTTGGTAAAAAGTCATTAAAAATTTATTTCTTCCAAATTTAGGAATTCTAATCATCTGAAAATTACCTGAGTTCTAGTAGGGACTGAACCCTACACAATCCTGAAGAATAGAGAATTTTATTTAAATTTTTAAGTAGTAGCACCCTCACCCGAACGCTATCAGACAATCAAAATTTAGTAAAAAGTCATTAAAAAACTTATTTTTTTTCAAATTTAGGAATTCTAATCATCTGAAAATTACCTGAGTTCTAGTAGGGACTGAACCCTACACAATCCTGAAGAATAGAGAATTTTATTTAAATTTTTAAGTAGTAGCACCCTCACCCGAACGCTATCAGACAATCAAAATTTAGTAAAAAGTCATTAAAAACTTATTTCTTCCAAATTTAGGAATTCTAATCATCTGAAAATTACCTGAGTTCTAGTAGGGACTGAACCCTACACAATCCTGAAGAATAGAGAATTTTATTTCAATTTTTAAGTAGTAGCACCCTCACCCGTACGCTATCAGACAATCAAAATTTAGTAAAAAGTCATTAAAAATTTATTTTCTTCCAAATTTAGGAATTCTAATCATCTGAAAATTACCTGAGTTCTAGTAGGGACTGAACCCTACACAATCCTGAAGAATAGAGAATTTTATTTAAATTTTTAAGTAGTAGCAGGTCCACCCGTACGCTATCAGACAATCAAAATTTGGAAAAAAGTCATTAAAAATTTATTTCTTCCAAATTTAGGAATTCTAATCATCTGAAAATTACCTGAGTTCTAGTAGGGACTGAACCCTACACAATCCTGAAGAATAGAGAATTTTATTTAAATTTTTAAGTAGTAGCACCCTCACCCGTACGCTATCAGACAATCAAAATTTGGTAAAAAGTCATTAAAAATTTATTTCTTCCAAATTTAGGAATTCTAATCATCTGAAAATTACCTGAGTTCTAGTAGGGACTGAGCCCAACACAATCCTGAAGAAAAGAGAATTTTATTTCAATTTTTAAGTAGTAGCACCCTCACCCGAACGCTATCAGACAATCAAAATTTAGTAAAAAGTCATTAAAAACTTATTTCTTCCAAATTTAGGAATTCTAATCATCTGAAAATTACCTGAGTTCTAGTAGGGACTGAACCCTACACAATCCTGAAGAATACAGAATTTTATTTAAATTTTTAAGTAGTAGCAGTCTCACCCGTACGCTATCAGACAATCAAAATTTAGTAAAAAGTCATTAAAAATTTATTTCTTCCAAATTTAGGAATTCTAATCATCTGAAAATTACCTGAGTTCTAGTAGGGACTGAACCCTACACAATCCTGAAGAATAGAGAATTTTATTTAAATTTTTAAGTAGTAGCAGGTCCACCCGTACGCTATCAGACAATCAAAATTTGGTAAAAAGTCATTAAAAATTTATTTCTTCCAAATTTAGGAATTCTAATCATCTGAAAATTACCTGAGTTCTAGTAGGGACTGAACCCTACACAATCCTGAAGAATAGAGAATTTTATTTAAATTTTTAAGTAGTAGCAGGTCCACCCGTACGCTATCAGACAATCGAAATTTGGAAAAAAATCATTAAAAATTTATTTCTTCCAAATTTAGAATTCTAATCATCTCAAAATTACCTGAGTTCTAGTAGGGACTGAGCCCTAACACAATCCTGAAGAATACAGAATTTTATTTTAATTTTTAAGTAGTAGCACCCTCACCCGAACGCTATCAGACAATCAAAATTTGGTAAAAAGTCATTAAAAACTTATTTCTTCCAAATTTAGGAATTCTAATCATCTGAAAATTACCTGAGTTCTAGTAGGGACTGAACCCTACACAATCCTGAAGAATAGAGAATTTTATTTCAATTTTTAAGTAGTAGCACCCTCACCCGAACGCTATCAGACAATCAAAATTTAGTAAAAAGTCATTAAAAATTATTTTTTTCCAAATTTAGGAATTCTAATCATCTGAAAATTACCTGAGTTCTAGTAGGGACTGAACCCTACACAATCCTGAAGAATAGAGAATTTTATTTAAATTTTTAAGTAGTAGCAGGTCCACCCGTACGCTATCAGACAATCAAAATTTGGTAAAAAGTCATTAAAAACTTATTTCTTCCAAATTTAGGAATTCTAATCATCTGAAAATTACCTGAGTTCTAGTAGGGACTGAACCCTACACAATCCTGAAGAATAGAGAATTTTATTTAAATTTTTAAGTAGTAGCAGGTCCACCCGTACGCTATCAGACAATCAAAATTTGGTAAAAAGTCATTAAAAATTAATTTCTTCCAAATTTAAAAATTCTAATCATCTGAAAATTACCTGAGTTCTAGTAGGGACTGAGCCTTACACAATTCTAAAGAATACAAAATTTTATTTCAATTTTTAAGTAGTAGCACCCTCACCCGAACGCTATCAGACAATCAAAATTTAGTAAAAAGTCATTAAAAATTTATTTCTTCCAAATTTAGGAATTCTAATCATCTGAAAATTACCTGAGTTCTAGTAGGGACTGAACCCTACACAATCCTGAAGAATAGAGAATTTTATTTAAATTTTTAAGTAGTAGCAGGTCCACCCGTACGCTATCAGACAATCGAAATTTGGAAAAAAATCATTAAAAATTTATTTCTTCCAAATTTTAGCATTCTAATCATCTCAAAATTACCTGAGTTCTAGTAGGGACTGAGCCCTACACAATCCTGAAGAATACAGAATTTTATTTTAATTTTTAAGTAGTAGCACCCTCACCCGAACGCTATCAGACAATCAAAATTTAGTAAAAAGTCATTAAAAACTTATTTCTTCCAAATTTAGGAATTCTAATCATCTGAAAATTACCTGAGTTCTAGTAGGGACTGAACCCTACACAATCCTGAAGAATAGAGAATTTTATTTAAATTTTTAAGTAGTAGCGGGTCCACCCGTACGCTATCAGACAATCGAAATTTGGAAAAAAATCATTAAAAATTTATTTCTTCCAAATTTAGGAATTCTAATCATCTCAAAATTACCTGACTTCTAGTAGGGACTAAACCCAACACAATCCTGAAGAATACAGAATTTTATTTCAATTTTTAAGTAGTAGCAGGTCCACCCGTACGCTATCAGACAATCGAAATTTGGAAAAAAATCATTAAAAATTTATTTCTTCCAAATTTAGCATTCTAATCATCTCAAAATTACCTGAGTTCTAGTAGGGACTGAGCCCAACACAATCCTGAAGAATACAGAATTTTATTTCAATTTTTAAGTAGTAGCAGGTCCACCTGTACGCTATTAGACAATCGAAATTTGGAAAAAAATCATTAAAAATTAATTTCTTCCAAATTTAAGAATTCTAATCATCTGAAAATTACCTGAGTTCTAGTAGGGACTGAGCCTTACACAATTCTAAAGAATACAAAATTTTATTTCAATTTTTAAGTAGTAGCACCCTCACCCGAACGCTATCAGACAATCAAAATTTAGTAAAAAGTCATTAAAAATTTATTTCTTCCAAATTTAGGAATTCTTATCATTTAAAAGATACCTGAGTTCTAGTAGGGACTGAACCCTACACAATCCTGAAGAAAAGAGAATTTTATTTAAATTTTTAAGTAGTAGCAGGTCCACCCGTACGCTATCAGACAATCGAAATTTAGAAAAAAATCATTAAAAATTTATTTCTTCCAAATTTTAGCATTCTTATCATCTTAAAATTACCTGAGTTCTAGTAGGGACTGAGCCCAACACAATCCTGAAGAATACAGAATTTTATTTTAATTTTTAAGTAGTAGCACCCTCACCCGAACGCTATCAGACAATCAAAATTTAGTAAAAAGTCATTAAAAACTTATTTCTTCCAAATTTAGGAATTCTAATCATCTGAAAATTACCTGAGTTTTAGTAGGGACTGAACCCTACACAATCCTAAAGAATAGAGAATTTTATTTAAATTTTTAAGTAGTTGCAGGTCGACCCGTACGCTATCAGACAATCAAAATTTAGTAAAAAGTCATTAAAAACTTATTTCTTCCAAATTTAGGAATTCTAATCATCTGAAAATTACCTGAGTTCTAGTAGGGACTGAACCCTACACAATCCTGAAGAATAGAAAATTTTATTTAAATTTTTAAGTAGTAGCAGGTCCACCCGTACGCTATCAGACAATCAAAATTTGGTAAAAAGTCATTAAAAATTTATTTCTTCCAAATTTAGGAATTCTAATCATCTGAAAATTACCTGAGTTCTAGTAGGGACTGAACCTTACACAATCCTGAAGAATAGAGAATTTTATTTAAATTTTTAAGTAGTAGCAGGTCCACCCGTACGCTATCAGACAATCGAAATTTGGAAAAAAATCATTAAAAATTTATTTCTTCCAAATTTTAGCATTCTAATCATCTCAAAATTACCTGACTTCTAGTAGGGACTGAACCCAACACAATCCTGAAGAATACAGAATTTTATTTCAATATTTAAGTAGTAGCAGGTCCACCCGTACGCTATCAGACAATCGAAATTTGGAAAAAAATCATTAAAAATTTATTTCTTCCAAATTTAGGAATTCTAATCATCTGAAAATTACCTGAGTTCTAGTAGGGACTGAACCCTACACAATCCTGAAGAAAAGAGAATTTTATTTCAATTTTTAAGTAGTAGCAGGTCCACCCGTACGCTATCAGACAATCAAAATTTGGTAAAAAGTCATTAAAAACTTATTTCTTCCAAATTTAGGAATTCTAATCATCTGAAAATTACCTGAGTTCTAGTAGGGACTGAACCCTAAACAATCCTGAAGAATAGAGAATTTTATTTAAATTTTTAAGTAGTAGCAGGTCCACCCGTACGCTATCAGACAATCAAAATTTGGTAAAAAGTCATTAAAAATTTATTTCTTCAAAATTTAGGAATTCTAATCATCTGAAAATTACCTGAGTTCTAGTAGGGACTGAACCCTACACAATCCTGAAGAATAGAGAATTTTATTTAAATTTTTAAGTAGTAGCATGTCCACCCGTACGCTATCAGACAATCAAAATATAGTAAAAAGTCATTAAAAATTTATTTCTTCCAAATTTTAGAATTCTAGTCATCTCAAAATTAGCTGAGTTCTAGTAGAGACTAAGCCTACACAATCCTGAAGAATACAGAATTTTATTTTAATTTTTAAGTAGTAGCACCCTCACCCGAACGCTATCAGACAATCAAAATTTAGTAAAAAGTCATTAAAAACTTATTTCTTCCAAATTTAGGAATTCTAATCATATGAAAATTACCTGAGTATTAGTAGGGACTAAACCCTACACAATCCTAAAGAATAGAGAATTTTATTTAAATTTTTAAGTAGTAGCAGGTCCACCCGTACGCTATCAGACAATCAAAATTTAGTAAAAAGTCATTAAAAACTTATTTCTTCCAAATTTAGGAATTCTAATCATCTGAAAATTACCTGAGTTCTAGTAGGGACTGAACCCTACACAATCCTGAAGAATAGAGAATTTTATTTAAATTTTTAAGTAGTAGCAGGTCCACCCGTACGCTATCAGACAATCGAAATTTGGAAAAAAATCATTAAAAATTTATTTCTTCCAAATTTAGGAATTCTAATCATCTGAAAATTACCTGAGTTCTAGTAGGGACTGAACCCTACACAATCCTGAAGAATAGAGAATTTTATTTCAATTTTTAAGTAGTAGCACCCTCACCCGAACGCTATCAGACAATCAAAATTTAGTAAAAAGTCATTAAAAACTTATTTCTTCCAAATTTAGGAATTCTAATCATCTGAAAATTACCTGAGTTCTAGTAGGGACTGAACCCTACACAATCCTGAAGAAAAGAGAATTTTATTTAAATTTTTAAGTAGTAGCAGGTCCACCCGTACGCTATCAGACAATCAAAATTTGGTAAAAAGTCATTAAAAACTTATTTCTTCCAAATTTAGGAATTCTAATCATCTGAAAATTACCTGAGTTCTAGTAGGGACTGAACCCTACACAATCCTGAAGAATAGAGAATTTTATTTAAATTTTTAAGTAGTAGCAGGTCCACCCGTACGCTATCAGACAATCAAAATTTAGTAAAAAGTCATTAAAAATTTATTTCTTCCAAATTTAGGAATTCTAATCATCTGAAAATTACCTGAGTTCTAGTAGGGACTAAACCCTACACAATCCTGAAGAATAGAGAATTTTATTTTAATTTTTAAGTAGTAGCACCCTCACCCGAACGCTATCAGACAATCAAAATTTAGTAAAAAGTCATTAAAAACTTATTTCTTCCAAATTTAGGAATTCTAATCATCTGAAAATTACCTGAGTTCTAGTAGGGACTGAACCCTACACAATCCTAAAGAATAGAGAATTTTATTTAAATTTTCAAGTAGTAGCAGGTCCACCCGTACGTTATTAGACAATGGAAATTTGGAAAAAAATCATTAAAAATTAATTTCTTCCAAATTTAAGAATTCTAATCATCTGAAAATTACCTGAGTTCTAGTAGGGACTGAGCCTTACACAATTCTAAAGAATACAAAATTTTATTTAAATTTTTAAGTAGTAGCAGGTCCACCCGTACGCTATCAGACAATCGAAATTTGGAAAAAAATCATTAAAAATTTATTTCTTCCAAATTTAGGAATTCTAATCATCTCAAAATTACCTGAGTTCTAGTAGGGACTGAACCCCACACAATCCTGAAGAATAGAGAATTTTATTTAAATTTTTAAGTAGTAGCAGGTCCACCCGTACGCTATCAGACAATCGAAATTTGGAAAAAAATCATTAAAAATTTATTTCTTCCAAATTTTAGCATTCTAATCATCTCAAAATTACCTGAGTTCTAGTAGGGACTGAACCCTACACAATCCTGAAGAATAGAGAATTTTATTTTAATTTTTAAGTAGTAGCACCCTCACCCGAACTCTATCAGACAATCAAAATTTAGTAAAAAGTCATTAAAAACTTATTTCTTCCAAATTTAGGAATTCTAATCATCTGAAAATTACCTGAGTTCTAGTAGGGACTGAACCCTACAAAATCCTGAAGAATAGAGAATTTTATTTAAATTTTTAAGTAGTAGCAGGTCCACCCGTACGCTATCAGACAATCAAAATTTAGTAAAAAGTCATTAAAAACTTATTTCTTTAAAATTTAGGAATTCTAATCATCTGAAAATTACCTGAGTTCTAGTAGGGACTGAACCCTACACAATCCTGAAGAATAGAGAATTTTATTTAAATTTTTAAGTAGTAGCACCCTCACCCGTACGCTATCAGACAATCAAAATTTAGTAAAAAGTCATTAAAAATTTATTTCTTCCAAATTTAGGAATTCTAATCATCTGAAAATTACCTGAGTTCTAGTAGGGACTGAACCCTACACAATCCTGAAGAATAGAGAATTTTATTTAAATTTTTAAGTAGTAGCAGGTCCACCCGTACGCTATCAGACAATCAAAATTTGGTAAAAAGTCATTAAAAAATTATTTCTTCCAAATTTAGGAATTCTAATCATCTGAAAATTACCTGATTTCTAGTAGGGACTGAACCCTACACAATCCTGAAGAATAGAGAATTTTATTTAAATTTTTAAGTAGTAGCAGGTCCACCCGTACGCTATCAGACAATCAAAATTTGGAAAAAAATCATTAAAAATTTATTTCTTCCAAATTTAGGAATTCTAATCATCTGAAAATTACCTGAGTTCTAGTAGGGACTGAGCCCTACACAATCCTGAAGAAAAGAGAATTTTATTTCAATTTTTAAGTAGTAGCACCCTCACCCGAACGCTATCAGACAATCAAAATTTGGTAAAAAGTCATTAAAAATGTATTTCTTCCAAATTTAGGAATTCTAATCATCTGAAAATTACCTGAGTTCTAGTAGGGACTGAACCCTACACAATCCTGAAGAATAGAGAATTTTATTTCAATTTTTAAGTAGTAGCACCCTCACCCGAACGCTATCAGACAATCAAAATTTAGTAAAAAATCATTAAAAATTTATTTCTTCCAAATTTAGGAATTCTTATCATCTGAAAATTACCTGAGTTCTAGTAGGGACTGAACCCAACACAATCCTGAAGAAAAGAGAATTTTATTTCAATTTTTAAGTAGTAGCACCCTCACCCGAACGCTATCAGACAATCAAAATTTAGTAAAAAGTCATTAAAAACTTATTTTTTTCAAATTTAGGAATTCTAATCATCTGAAAATTACCTGAGTTCTAGTAGGGACTGAACCCTACACAATCCTGAAGAAAAGAGAATTTTATTTAATTTTTAAGTAGTAGCAGGTCCACCCGTACGCTATCAGACAATCAAAATTTAGAAAAAAATCATTAAAAATTTATTTCTTCAAATTTAGGAATTCTAATCATCTGAAAATTACCTGAGTTCTAGTAGGGACTGAACCCTACACAATCCTGAAGAAAAGAGAATTTTATTTCAATTTTTAAGTAGTAGCACCCTCACCCGAACGCTATCAGACAATCAAAATTTAGTAAAAAGTCATTAAAAACTTATTTTTTTTCAAATTTAGGAATTCTAATCATCTGAAAATTACCTGAGTTCTAGTAGGGACTGAACCCTACACAATCCTGAAGAATAGAGAATTTTATTTAAATTTTTAAGTAGTAGCAGGTCCACCCGTACGCTATCAGACAATCAAAATTTGGTAAAAAGTCATTAAAAATTTATTTCTTCCAAATTTAGGAATTCTAATCATCTGAAAATTACCTGAGTTCTAGTAGGGACTGAACCCTAACACAATCCTGAAGAATAGAGAATTTTATTTAAATTTTTAAGTAGTAGCACCCTCACCCGAACGCTATCAGACAATCAAAATTTAGTAAAAAGTCATTAAAAACTTATTTTTTTTCAAATTTAGGAATTCTAATCATCTGAAAATTACCTGAGTTCTAGTAGGGACTGAACCCTACACAATCCTGAAGAAAAGAGAATTTTATTTCAATTTTTAAGTAGTAGCACCCTCACCCGAACGCTATCAGACAATCAAAATTTAGTAAAAAGTCATTAAAAACTTATTTTTTTTCAAATTTAGGAATTCTAATCATCTGAAAATTACCTGAGTTCTAGTAGGGACTGAACCCTACACAATCCTGAAGAAAAGAGAATTTTATTTCAATTTTTAAGTAGTAGCACCCTCACCCGAACGCTATCAGACAATCAAAATTTAGTAAAAAGTCATTAAAAACTTATTTTTTTTCAAATTTAGGAATTCTAATCATCTGAAAATTACCTGAGTTCTAGTAGGGACTGAACCCTAAACAATCCTGAAGAATAGAGAATTTTATTTAAATTTTTAAGTAGTAGCAGGTCCACCCGTACGCTATCAGACAATCAAAATTTGGTAAAAAGTCATTAAAAAATTATTTCTTCCAAATTTAGGAATTCTAATCATCTGAAAATTACCTGATTTCTAGTAGGGACTGAACCCTACACAATCCTGTAGAATAGAGAATTTTATTTAAATTTTTAAGTAGTAGCAGGTCCACCCGTACGCTATCAGACAAACGAAATTTGGAAAAAAATCATTAAAAATTTATTTCTTCCAAATTTTAGAATTCTAGTCATCTCAAAATTACCTGAGTTCTAGTAGGGACTGAGCCTAACACAATCCTGAAGAAAAGAGAATTTTATTTCAATTTTTAAGTAGTAGCACCCTCACCCGAACGCTATCAGACAATCAAAATTTGGTAAAAAGTCATTAAAAATGTATTTCTTCCAAATTTAGGAATTCTAATTATCTGAAAATTACCTGAGTTTTAGTAGGGACTGAACCCTACACAATCCTGAAGAAAAGAGAATTTTATTTCAATTTTTAAGTAGTAGCACCCTCACCCGAACGCTATCAGACAATCAAAATTTAGAAAAAAATCATTAAAAATTTATTTCTTCCAAATTTAGCATTCTTATCATTTCAAAATTACCTGAGTTCTAGTAGGGACTAAGCCCAACACAATCCTGAAGAAAAGAGAATTTTATTTCAATTTTTAAGTAGTAGCACCCTCACCCGAACGCTATCAGACAATCAAAATTTAGTAAAAAGTCATTAAAAACTTATTTTTTTTCAAATTTAGGAATTCTAATCATCTGAAAATTACCTGAGTTCTAGTAGGGACCGAATCCTACACAATCCTGAAGAAAAGAGAATTTTATTTTAATTTTTAAGTAGTAGCAGGTCCACCCGTACGCTATCAGACAATGGAAATTTAGAAAAAAATCATTAAAAATTTATTTCTTCCAAATTTAGGCATTCTTATCATTTCAAAATTACCTGAGTTCTAGTAGGGACTAAGCCCAACACAATCCTGAAGAAAAGAGAATTTTATTTCAATTTTTAAGTAGTAGCACCCTCACCCGAACGCTATCAGACAATCAAAATTTAGTAAAAAGTCATTAAAAACTTATTTTTTTTCAAATTTAGGAATTCTAATCATCTGAAAATTACCTGAGTTCTAGAAGGGACTGAACCCTACACAATCCTGAAGAATAGAGAATTTTATTTAAATTTTTAAGTAGTAGCAGGTCCACCCGTACGCTATCAGACAATCAAAATTTGGTAAAAAGTCATTAAAAATTTATTTCTTCCAAATTTAGGAATTCTAATCATCTGAAAATTACCTGAGTTCTAGTAGGGACTAAGCCCAACACAATCCTGAAGAAAAGAGAATTTTATTTCAATTTTTAAGTAGTAGCACCCTCACCCGAACGCTATCAGACAATCAAAATTTAGTAAAAAGTCATTAAAAACTTATTTTTTTCAAATTTAGGAATTCTAATCATCTGAAAATTACCTGAGTTCTAGTAGGGACTGAACCCTACACAATCCTGAAGAAAAGAGAATTTTATTTCAATTTTTAAGTAGTAGCACCCTCACCCGAACGCTATCAGACAATCAAAATTTAGTAAAAAGTCATTAAAAACTTATTTTTTTTCAAATTTAGGAATTCTAATCATCTGAAAATTACCTGAGTTCTAGTAGGGACTGAACCCTACACAATCCTGAAGAAAAGAGAATTTTATTTCAATTTTTAAGTAGTAGCACCCTCACCCGAACGCTATCAGACAATCAAAATTTAGTAAAAAGTCATTAAAAACTTATTTTTTTTCAAATTTAGGAATTCTAATCATCTGAAAATTACCTGAGTTCTAGTAGGGACTGAACCCTAAACAATCCTGAAGAATAGAGAATTTTATTTAAATTTTTAAGTAGTAGCAGGTCCACCCGTACGCTATCAGACAATCGAAATTTGGAAAAAAATCATTAAAAATTTATTTCTTCCAAATTTAGGAATTCTAATTATCTGAAAATTACCTGAGTTCTAGTAGGGACTGAGCCCAACACAATCCTGAAGAAAAGAGAATTTTATTTCAATTTTTAAGTAGTAGCACCCTCACCCGAACGCTATCAGACAATCAAAATTTAGTAAAAAGTCATTAAAAACTTATTTTTTTTCAAATTTAGGAATTCTAATCATCTGAAAATTACCAGAGTTCTAGTAGGGACTGAGCCCAACACAATCCTGAAGAAAAGAGAATTTTATTTCAATTTTTAAGTAGTAGCACTCTCACCCGAACGCTATCAGACAATCAAAATTTAGTAAAAAGTCATTAAAAATTTATTTCTTCCAAATTTAGGAATTCTAATCATCTGAAAATTACCTGAGTTCTAGTAGGGACTGAACCCTACACAATCCTGAAGAATAGAGAATTTTATTTAAATTTTTAAGTAGTAGCAGGTCCACCCGTACGCTATCAGACAATCAAAATTTGGTAAAAAGTCATTAAAAAATTATTTCTTCCAAATTTAGGAATTCTAATCATCTGAAAATTACCTGATTTCTAGTAGGGACTGAACCCTACACAATCCTGTAGAATAGAGAATTTTATTTAAATTTTTAAGTAGTAGCAGGTCCACCCGTACGCTATCAGACAAACGAAATTTGGAAAAAAATCATTAAAAATTTATTTCTTCCAAATTTTAGAATTCTAGTCATCTCATAATTACCTGAGTTCTAGTAGGGACTGAGCCTAACACAATCCTGAAGAATACAGAATTTTATTTCAATTTTTAAGTAGTAGCACCCTCACCCGAACACTATCAGACAATCAAAATTTGGTAAAAAGTCATTAAAAATGTATTTCTTCCAAATTTAGGAATTCTAATTATCTGAAAATTACCTGAGTTCTAGTAGGGACTGAACCCTACACAATCCTGAAGAAAAGAGAATTTTATTTCAATTTTTAAGTAGTAGCACCCTCACCCGAACGCTATCAGACAATCAAAATTTAGTAAAAAGTCATTAAAAAACTTATTTTTTTTCAAATTTAGGAATTCTAATCATCTGAAAATTACCTGAGTTCTAGTAGGGACTGAACCCTACACAATCCTGAAGAAAAGAGAATTTTATTTCAATTTTTAAGTAGTAGCACCCTCACCCGAACGCTATCAGACAATCAAAATTTAGTAAAAAGTCATTAAAAACTTATTTTTTTTCAAATTTAGGAATTCTAATCATCTGAAAATTACCTGAGTTCTAGTAGGGACTGAACCCTACACAATCCTGAAGAAAAGAGAATTTTATTTAAATTTTTAAGTAGTAGCAGGTCCACCCGTACGCTATCAGACAATCAAAATTTAGTAAAAAGTCATTAAAAACTTATTTTTTTTCAAATTTAGGAATTCTAATCATCTGAAAATTACCTGAGTTCTAGTAGGGACCGAATCCTACACAATCCTGAAGAAAAGAGAATTTTATTTTAATTTTTAAGTAGTAGCAGGTCCACCCGTACGCTATCAGACAATGGAAATTTAGAAAAAAATCATTAAAAATTTATTTCTTCCAAATTTTAGCATTCTTATCATTTCAAAATTACCTGAGTTCTAGTAGGGACTAAGCCCAACACAATCCTGAAGAAAAGAGAATTTTATTTCAATTTTTAAGTAGTAGCACCCTCACCCGAACGCTATCAGACAATCAAAATTTAGTAAAAAGTCATTAAAAACTTATTTTTTTTCAAATTTAGGAATTCTAATCATCTGAAAATTACCTGAGTTCTAGAAGGGACTGAACCCTACACAATCCTGAAGAATAGAGAATTTTATTTAAATTTTTAAGTAGTAGCAGGTCCACCCGTACGCTATCAGACAATCAAAATTTGGTAAAAAGTCATTAAAAATTTATTTCTTCCAAATTTAGGAATTCTAATCATCTGAAAATTACCTGAGTTCTAGTAGGGACTAAGCCCAACACAATCCTGAAGAAAAGAGAATTTTATTTCAATTTTTAAGTAGTAGCACCCTCACCCGAACGCTATCAGACAATCAAAATTTAGTAAAAAGTCATTAAAAACTTATTTTTTTTCAAATTTAGGAATTCTAATCATCTGAAAATTACCTGAGTTCTAGTAGGGACTGAACCCTACACAATCCTGAAGAAAAGAGAATTTTATTTCAATTTTTAAGTAGTAGCACCCTCACCCGAACGCTATCAGACAATCAAAATTTAGTAAAAAGTCATTAAAAACTTATTTTTTTTCAAATTTAGGAATTCTAATCATCTGAAAATTACCTGAGTTCTAGTAGGGACTGAACCCTACACAATCCTGAAGAAAAGAGAATTTTATTTCAATTTTTAAGTAGTAGCACCCTCACCCGAACGCTATCAGACAATCAAAATTTAGTAAAAAGTCATTAAAAACTTATTTTTTTTCAAATTTAGGAATTCTAATCATCTGAAAATTACCTGAGTTCTAGTAGGGACTGAACCCTAAACAATCCTGAAGAATAGAGAATTTTATTTAAATTTTTAAGTAGTAGCAGGTCCACCCGTACGCTATCAGACAATCGAAATTTGGAAAAAAATCATTAAAAATTTATTTCTTCCAAATTTAGGAATTCTAATTATCTGAAAATTACCTGAGTTCTAGTAGGGACTGAACCCTACACAATCCTGAAGAATAGAGAATTTTATTTTAATTTTTAAGTAGTAGCACCCTCACCCGAACGCTATCAGACAATCAAAATTTGGTAAAAAGTCATTAAAAATGTATTTCTTCCAAATTTAGGAATTCTAATTATCTGAAAATTACCTGAGTTCTAGTAGGGACTGAGCCCAACACAATCCTGAAGAAAAGAGAATTTTATTTCAATTTTTAAGTAGTAGCACTCTCACCCGAACGCTATCAGACAATCAAAATTTAGTAAAAAGTCATTAAAAACTTATTTCTTCCAAATTTAGGAATTCTAATCATCTGAAAATTACCTGAGTTCTAGTAGGGACTGAACCCTACACAATCCTAAAGAATACAGAATTTTATTTCAATTTTTAAGTAGTAGCACCCTCACCCGAACGCTATCAGACAATCAAAATTTAGTAAAAAGTCATTAAAAATTTATTTCTTCCAAATTTAGGAATTCTAATCATCTGAAAATTACCTGAGTTCTAGTAGGGACTGAACCCTACACAATCCTGAAGAATAGAGAATTTTATTTAAATTTTTAAGTAGTAGCAGGTCCACCCGTACGCTATCAGACAATCAAAATTTGGTAAAAAGTCATTAAAAAATTATTTCTTCCAAATTTAGGAATTCTAATCATCTGAAAATTACCTGATTTCTAGTAGGGACTGAACCCTACACAATCCTGTAGAATAGAGAATTTTATTTAAATTTTTAAGTAGTAGCAGGTCCACCCGTACGCTATCAGACAAACGAAATTTGGAAAAAAATCATTAAAAATTTATTTCTTCCAAATTTAGGAATTCTAATCATCTCAAAATTACCTGAGTTCTAGTAGGGACTGAGCCCTACACAATCCTGAAGAATACAGAATTTTATTTCAATTTTTAAGTAGTAGCACCTCCACCCGAACGCTATCAGACAATCAAAATTTGGTAAAAAGTCATTAAAAATGTATTTCTTCCAAATTTAGGAATTCTAATTATCTGAAAATTACCTGAGTTCTAGTAGGGACTGAACCCTACACAATCCTGAAGAAAAGAGAATTTTATTTCAATTTTTAAGTAGTAGCACCCTCACCCGAACGCTATCAGACAATCAAAATTTAGTAAAAAGTCATTAAAAACTTATTTTTTTCCAAATTTAGGAATTCTAATCATCTGAAAATTACCTGAGTTCTAGTAGGGACTGAACCCTACACAATCCTGAAGAAAAGAGAATTTTATTTAAATTTTTAAGTAGTAGCAGGTCCACCCGTACGCTATCAGACAATCAAAATTTGGTAAAAAGTCATTAAAAACTTATTTCTTCCAAATTTAGGAATTCTAATCATCTGAAAATTACCTGAGTTCTAGTAGGGACTGAACCCTACACAATCCTGAAGAATAGAGAATTTTATTTAAATTTTTAAGTAGTAGCAGGTCCACCCGTACGCTATCAGACAATCAAAATTTAGTAAAAAGTCATTAAAAACTTATTTCTTCCAAATTTAGGAATTCTAATCATCTGAAAATTACCTGAGTTCTAGTAGGGACTGAACCCTACACAATCCTGAAGAATAGAGAATTTTATTTAAATTTTTAAGTAGTAGCAGGTCCACCCGTACGCTATCAGACAATCAAAATTTGGAAAAAAATCATTAAAAATTAATTTCTTCCAAATTTAAAAATTCTAATCATCTGAAAATTACCTGAGTTCTAGTAGGGACTGAGCCTTACACAATTCTAAAGAATACAAAATTTTATTTCAATTTTTAAGTAGTAGCACCCTCACCCGAACGCTATCAGACAATCAAAATTTAGTAAAAAGTCATTAAAAATTTATTTCTTCCAAATTTAGGAATTCTAATCATCTAAAAATTACCTGAGTTCTAGTAGGGACTGAACCCTACACAATCCTGAAGAATAGAGAATTTTATTTAAATTTTTAAGTAGTAGCAGGTCCACCCGTACGCTATCAGACAATCGAAATTTAGAAAAAAATCATTAAAAATTTATTTCTTCCAAATTTAGGAATTCTAATCATCTCAAAATTACCTGAGTTCTAGTAGGGACTGAGCCCAACACAATCCTGAAGAATACAGAATTTTATTTTAATTTTTAAGTAGTAGCACCCTCACCCGAACGCTATCAGACAATCAAAATTTAGTAAAAAGTCATTAAAAACTTATTTCTTCCAAATTTAGGAATTCTAATCATCTGAAAATTACCTGAGTTCTAGTAGGGACTGAACCCTACACAATCCTGAAGAATAGAGAATTTTATTTAAATTTTTAAGTAGTAGCAGGTCCACCCGTACGCTATCAGACAATCGAAATTTAGAAAAAAATCATTAAAAATTTATTTCTTCCAAATTTTAGCATTCTTATCATCTCAAAATTACCTGAGTTCTAGTAGGGACTGAGCCCAACACAATCCTGAAGAATACAGAATTTTATTTTAATTTTTAAGTAGTAGCACCCTCACCCGAACGCTATCAGACAATCAAAATTTAGTAAAAAGTCATTAAAAACTTATTTCTTCCAAATTTAGGAATTCTAATCATCTGAAAATTACCTGAGTTCTAGTAGGGACTGAACCCTACACAATCCTGAAGAATAGAGAATATTATTTAAATTTTTAAGTAGTAGCAGGTCCACCCGTACGCTATCAGACAATCGAAATTTGGAAAAAAATCATTAAAAATTTATTTCTTCCAAATTTAGGAATTCTAATCATTTCAAAATTACCTGAGTTCTAGTAGGGACTGAGCCCTACACAATCCTGAAGAATACAGAATTTTATTTCAATTTTTAAGTAGTAGCAGGTCCACCCGTACGCTATCAGACAATCAAAATTTAGTAAAAAGTCATTAAAAACTTATTTTTTTCAAATTTAGGAATTCTAATCATCTGAAAATTACCTGAGTTCTAGTAGGGACTGAACCCTACACAATCCTGAAGAATAGAGAATTTTATTTAAATTTTTAAGTAGTAGCAGGTCCACCCGTACGCTATCAGACAATCGAAATTTGGAAAAAAATCATTAAAAATTTATTTCTTCCAAATTTAGGAATTCTAATCATCTCAAAATTACCTGAGTTCTAGTAGGGACTGAGCCCAACACAATCCTGAAGAATACAGAATTTTATTTTAATTTTTAAGTAGTAGCACCCTCACCCGAACGCTATCAGACAATCAAAATTTAGTAAAAAGTCATTAAAAACTTATTTCTTCCAAATTTAGGAATTCTAATCATCTGAAAATTACCTGAGTTCTAGTAGGGACTGAACCCTACACAATCCTGAAGAATAGAGAATTTTATTTAAATTTTTAAGTAGTAGCAGGTCCACCCGTACGCTATCAGACAATCGAAATTTAGAAAAAAATCATTAAAAATTTATTTCTTCCAAATTTTAGCATTCTAATCATCTCAAAATTACCTGAGTTCTAGTAGGGACTGAGCCCAACACAATCCTGAAGAATACAGAATTTTATTTTAATTTTTAAGTAGTAGCACCCTCACCCGAACGCTATCAGACAATCAAAATTTAGTAAAAAGTCATTAAAAACTTATTTCTTCCAAATTTAGGAATTCTAATCATCTGAAAATTACCTGAGTTCTAGTAGGGACTGAACCCTACACAATCCTGAAGAATAGAGAATTTTATTTAAATTTTTAAGTAGTAGCAGGTCCACCCGTACGCTATCAGACAATCAAAATTTGGAAAAAAATCATTAAAAATTTATTTCTTCCAAATTTAGGAATTCTAATCATCTGAAAATTACCTGAGTTCTAGTAGGGACTGAACCCTACACAATCCTGAAGAATAGAGAATTTTATTTAAATTTTTAAGTAGTAGCACCTCCACCCGTACGCTATCAGACAATCAAAATTTGGTAAAAAGTCATTAAAAACTTATTTCTTCCAAATTTAGGAATTCTAATCATCTGAAAATTACCTGAGTTCTAGTAGGGACTGAACCCTACACAATCCTGAAGAAAAGAGAATTTTATTTAAATTTTTAAGTAGTAGCAGGTCCACCCGTACGCTATCAGACAATCAAAATTTGGTAAAAAGTCATTAAAAATTAATTTCTTCCAAATTTAGGAATTCTAATCATCTGAAAATTACCTGAGTTCTAGTAGGGACTGAGCCCTACACAATCCTAAAGAATACAAAATTTTATTTCAATTTTTAAGTAGTAGCACCCTCACCCGAACGCTATCAGACAATCAAAATTTAGTAAAAAGTCATTAAAAACTTATTTCTTCCAAATTTAGGAATTCTAATCATCTGAAAATTACCTGAGTTCTAGTAGGGACTGAGCCCTACACAATCCTGTAGAATAGAGAATTTTATTTAAATTTTTAAGTAGTAGCAGGTCCACCCGTACGCTATCAGACAATCGAAATTTGGAAAAAAATCATTAAAAATTTATTTCTTCCAAATTTAGGAATTCTAATCATCTGAAAATTACCTGAGTTCTAGTAGGGACTGAGCCTTACACAATCCTAAAGAATACAGAATTTTATTTTAATTTTTAAGTAGTAGCACCCTCACCCGAACGCTATCAGACAATCAAAATTTGGTAAAAAGTCATTAAAAATTTATTTCTTCCAAATTTAGGAATTCTAATCATCTGAAAATTACCTGAGTTCTAGTAGGGACTGAACCCTACACAATCCTGAAGAATAGAGAATTTTATTTAAATTTTTAAGTAGTAGCAGGTCCACCCGTACGCTATCAGACAATCAAAATTTGGAAAAAAATCATTAAAAATTTATTTCTTCCAAATTTAGGAATTCTAATCATCTGAAAATTACCTGAGTTCTAGTAGGGACTGAACCCTACACAATCCTGAAGAATACAGAATTTTATTTCAATTTTTAAGTAGTAGCAGGTCCACCCGTACGCTATCAGACAATCAAAATTTGGTAAAAAGTCATTAAAAATTTATTTCTTCCAAATTTAGGAATTCTAATCATCTCAAAATTACCTGAGTTCTAGTAGGGACTGAACCCTACACAATCCTGAAGAATACAGAATTTTATTTCAATTTTTAAGTAGTAGCAGGTCCACCCGTACGCTATCAGACAATCGAAATTTGGAAAAAAATCATTAAAAATTTATTTCTTCCAAATTTAAGAATTCTAATCATCTGAAAATTACCTGAGTTCTAGTAGGGACTGAACCCTACACAATCCTAAAGAATACAAAATTTTATTTCAATTTTTAAGTAGTAGCACCCTCACCCGAACGCTATCAGACAATCAAAATTTAGTAAAAAGTCATTAAAAATTTATTTCTTCCAAATTTAGGAATTCTAATCATCTGAAAATTACCTGAGTTCTAGTAGGGACTGAACCCTACACAATCCTGAAGAATAGAGAATTTTATTTAAATTTTTAAGTAGTAGCAGGTCCACCCGTACGCTATCAGACAATCAAAATTTGGTAAAAAGTCATTAAAAATTTATTTCTTCCAAATTTAGGAATTCTAATCATCTGAAAATTACCTGAGTTCTAGTAGGGACTGAACCCTACACAATCCTGAAGAATAGAGAATTTTATTTAAATTTTTAAGTAGTAGCACCCTCACCCGAACGCTATCAGACAATCAAAATTTAGTAAAAAGTCATTAAAAATTTATTTCTTCCAAATTTAGGAATTCTAATCATCTGAAAATTACCTGAGTTCTAGTAGGGACTGAACCCTACACAATCCTGAAGAATAGAGAATTTTATTTAAATTTTTAAGTAGTAGCAGGTCACCCGAACGCTATCAGACAATCAAAATTTAGTAAAAAGTCATTAAAAACTTATTTCTTCCAAATTTAGGAATTCTAATCATCTGAAAATTACCTGAGTTCTAGTAGGGACTGAACCCTACACAATCCTGAAGAATAGAGAATTTTATTTAATTTTTAAGTAGTAGCAGGTCCACCCGTACGCTATCAGACAATCAAAATTTGGTAAAAAGTCATTAAAAATTTATTTCTTCCAAATTTAGGAATTCTAATCATCTGAAAATTACCTGAGTTCTAGTAGGGACTGAACCCTACACAATCCTGAAGAATAGAGAATTTTATTTAAATTTTTAAGTAGTAGCAGGTCCACCCGTACGCTATCAGACAATCAAAATTTGGTAAAAAGTCATTAAAAATTTATTTCTTCCAAATTTAGGAATTCTAATCATCTGAAAATTACCTGAGTTCTAGTAGGGACTGAACCCAACACAATCCTGAAGAATAGAGAATTTTATTTAAATTTTTAAGTAGTAGCAGGTCCACCCGTACGCTATCAGACAATCAAAATTTGGTAAAAAGTCATTAAAAATTTATTTCTTCCAAATTTAGGAATTCTAATCATCTGAAAATTACCTGAGTTCTAGTAGGGACTGAACCCTACACAATCCTGAAGAATAGAGAATTTTATTTAAATTTTTAAGTAGTAGCACCCTCACCCGAACGCTATCAGACAATCAAAATTTGGTAAAAAGTCATTAAAAACTTATTTCTTCCAAATTTAGGAATTCTAATCATCTGAAAATTACCTGAGTTCTAGTAGGGACTGAACCCTACACAATCCTGAAGAATAGAGAATTTTATTTAAATTTTTAAGTAGTAGCAGGTCCACCCGTACGCTATCAGACAATCAAAATTTGGTAAAAAGTCATTAAAAATTTATTTCTTCCAAATTTAGGAATTCTAATCATCTGAAAATTACCTGAGTTCTAGTAGGGACTGAACCCTACACAATCCTGAAGAATAGAGAATTTTATTTAAATTTTTAAGTAGTAGCAGGTCCACCCGTACGCTATCAGACAATCAAAATTTGGTAAAAAGTCATTAAAAATTTATTTCTTCCAAATTTAGGAATTCTAATCATCTGAAAATTACCTGAGTTCTAGTAGGGACTGAACCCTACACAATCCTGAAGAATAGAGAATTTTATTTAAATTTTTAAGTAGTAGCACCCTCACCCGAACGCTATCAGACAATCAAAATTTAGTAAAAAGTCATTAAAAATTTATTTCTTCCAAATTTAGGAATTCTAATCATCTGAAAATTACCTGAGTTCTAGTAGGGACTGAACCCTACACAATCCTGAAGAATAGAGAATTTTATTTAAATTTTTAAGTAGTAGCAGGTCCACCCGTACGCTATCAGACAATCAAAATTTGGTAAAAAGTCATTAAAAATTTATTTCTTCCAAATTTAGGAATTCTAATCATCTGAAAATTACCTGAGTTCTAGTAGGGACTGAACCCTACACAATCCTGAAGAATAGAGAATTTTATTTAAATTTTTAAGTAGTAGCAGGTCCACCCGTACGCTATCAGACAATCAAAATTTAGTAAAAAGTCATTAAAAACTTATTTCTTCCAAATTTAGGAATTCTAATCATCTGAAAATTACCTGAGTTCTAGTAGGGACTGAACCCTACACAATCCTGAAGAATAGAGAATTTTATTTAAATTTTTAAGTAGTAGCAGGTCCACCCGAACGCTATCAGACAATCAAAATTTGGTAAAAAGTCATTAAAAACTTATTTCTTCCAAATTTAGGAATTCTAATCATCTGAAAATTACCTGAGTTCTAGTAGGGACTGAACCCTACACAATCCTGAAGAATAGAGAATTTTATTTAAATTTTTAAGTAGTAGCAGGTCCACCCGAACGCTATCAGACAATCAAAATTTAGTAAAAAGTCATTAAAAACTTATTTCTTCCAAATTTAGGAATTCTAATCATCTGAAAATTACCTGAGTTCTAGTAGGGACTGAACCCTACACAATCCTGAAGAATAGAGAATTTTATTTAAATTTTTAAGTAGTAGCAGGTCCACCCGTACGCTATCAGACAATCAAAATTTGGTAAAAAGTCATTAAAAATTTATTTCTTCCAAATTTAGGAATTCTAATCATCTGAAAATTACCTGAGTTCTAGTAGGGACTGAACCCTACACAATCCTGAAGAATAGAGAATTTTATTTAAATTTTTAAGTAGTAGCACCCTCACCCGAACGCTATCAGACAATCAAAATTTAGTAAAAAGTCATTAAAAACTTATTTCTTCCAAATTTAGGAATTCTAATCATCTGAAAATTACCTGAGTTCTAGTAGGGACTGAACCCTACACAATCCTGAAGAATAGAGAATTTTATTTAAATTTTTAAGTAGTAGCAGGTCCACCCGTACGCTATCAGACAATCAAAATTTAGTAAAAAGTCATTAAAAACTTATTTCTTCCAAATTTAGGAATTCTAATCATCTGAAAATTACCTGAGTTCTAGTAGGGACTGAACCCTACACAATCCTGAAGAATAGAGAATTTTATTTAAATTTTTAAGTAGTAGCAGGTCCACCCGTACGCTATCAGACAATCAAAATTTAGTAAAAAGTCATTAAAAACTTATTTCTTCCAAATTTAGGAATTCTAATCATCTGAAAATTACCTGAGTTCTAGTAGGGACTGAACCCTACACAATCCTGAAGAATAGAGAATTTTATTTAAATTTTTAAGTAGTAGCAGGTCCACCCGTACGCTATCAGACAATCAAAATTTAGTAAAAAGTCATTAAAAACTTATTTCTTCCAAATTTAGGAATTCTAATCATCTGAAAATTACCTGAGTTCTAGTAGGGACTGAACCCTACACAATCCTGAAGAATAGAGAATTTTATTTAAATTTTTAAGTAGTAGCAGGTCCACCCGTACGCTATCAGACAATCAAAATTTAGTAAAAAGTCATTAAAAACTTATTTCTT
>JAVJHT010000050.1:0-38698 GCA_032872505.1 Leptopilina syphax
AAAAACGAAAATAAAAATTTATTTCATTCAAATTTATTTATTCTAATCATCTGAAAATTACCAGAGTTCTAGTAGGGACTGAACCCTATACAATTCTGAAGAATAGAGAATTTTTTTCAATTTTTTAGTAGTAGCAGTTCCACCCGTACGCATCAGACAATCAAAATTTGGTAAAAACGAAAATAAAAATTTATTTCATCCAAATTTATTTAATCTAATCATCTGAAAATTACCAGAGTTCTAGTAGGGACTGAACCCTACACAATCCTGAGAATAGAGAATTTTATTTCAATTTTTTAGTAGTAGCAGGTCACCCGAACGCCATCAGACAATCAAAATTTGGTAAAAACGAAAAAAATAAAAATTTATTTCATCCATATTTATTTAATTAAATCATCTGAAAAAATACCAGAGGTTCTTGTAGGGTCTGAACCCTAACACATTCCTGAAGAATAGAGAATTTTATTTCAAATTTTTAGTAGTAGAAGGTTCACACCGTTACGCCATCTGACCAATCAAATTTTGGTAAAAAACGAATTTAAAAATTTATTTCATCCAAATTTATTCTTTTCTAATCATCTGAAAATTACCAGAGTTCTAGTAGGGACTGATCCCTACACAATCCTGAAGAATAGAGAATATTATTTCAATTTTTTGTAGTAGCAGGTTCACCCGTGGTTACTCACATCAGACATAAATCAAATATTTGGTAAAAACGAAAATAAAAATTTATTTCATCCAAATTTATTCATTTCAATCATCTGAAAATTACCATAAGTTCTTGTAGGGGACAAACCCTTCACAATTCTGGAAGAATAGAGAATTTTATTTCAATTTTTTAGTAGTAGCAGGTTCACCCGTACGTACGCCTTCAGACATTCAAAATTTGGTTTAAAAAAACGAAAAAAAAAAATTTATTTCATCAAAATTTATTTAATCTGAATCATCTGAAAATTACCAGAGTTCTAGTAGGGTCTGAACCTAACACAATTCTGAAGAATAGAGAATTTTATTTCCATTTTTTAGTAGTAGCAGGTTCACCCTCTCCGTACGCCAATCCAGACAATCAAAAAATTGGTATAAACGAAAATAAAAATTTATTTCATCATAATTTATTCATCCAATTTCTGAAAATAACTTACCAGAGTTCTAGTAGGGACTGAAACCTACACAATCCTGAAGAATAGAGAATTTTATTTCCAATTTTTTTTAGTTAGTAGCAGGTTCACACCCGTTACGCCATCAGACAATCAAAATTTGGTTTTAAAACGAAAATAAAAAATTTATTTCATCCAAATTTATTTCATTTCAATCATCTGAAAATTACCAGAGTTCTAGTAGGGGGACTGAACCCTACACAATCCTGAAGAATAGAGAATTTTATTTTCAATTTTTTAGTAGTAGTGTCAGGTTTCCCCACGCGCTCGTATGCCATCACACATTTTAAAATTTGGGTAAAAAAAAAAAACGAAAATAAAAAATTTATTACATCCAAATTTATTTAACCTAATCATCTGAAAATTACCAGAGTTCTAGTAGGGATTGAACCTTACACAATCCTAAAGAATAGAGAATTTTATTTCAATTTTTTAGTTGTTAGCAGGTTCACCCAGTACGCCTTCAGACAATCACAAAATTTGGTAATAAAAAACGAAATAAAAAAAAAATTTATTTCATCCAAATTTTATTTAATCTAATCATCTGAAAATTTCCAGAGTTCTAGAAGGGTCTGAACACTAACACAATTCTGAAGAATAGAGAATTTTAGTTCCATTTTTTTGTAGTAGCAACCCTCACCCGAACGCCATCAGACATTCAAATAATTTGGTAAAAACGAAAATTAAAAATGTATTTTTCCAAATTTATTCAATCTAATCATCTGAAAATTACCAGGAGTTCTTGTGGGTTCTTGAACCCTTCACAATTCTGGTTGAATAGAGAATTTTATTTCTATTTTTTAGTAGTAGCAGGTTCACCCGTACGCCATCAGACAATCAAAATTTGGTTAAATAAACGTAAAATTAAAAATTTGATTTCATCCAAATTTATTTATTTCAATCATCTGAAATATTACAACATAGTTTTCTCAGCAGGGACTAAAACCCTACACAATCATGTAGAATAGAGAATTTTTATTTCAATTTTTTAGTGAGTAGCAGGTTCACCCGTACGCCATTAGACAATCAAAATTTAGTAAAAACGAAAATTAAATGTATTTCATCCAAAATTTATTCAATCTATTCAATCTGAAAATTACACGAGTTCTAGTGGGGTCAGAACCCTACACCATTCTGAAGAATAGAGAATTTTTATTTCAATTTTTTAGTAGTAGCAGGTTCAACCGTACGCCATCAGGACAATCAATATTTGGTTATTAAAAAAAACGAAAATAAAAATTTTTTTCTTCCAAATTTATTTTAAATCTAATCATCTGAATATTTACTTAGTTTTTAGTAGGGACTGAACCATACACAATTCTAAAGAATAGAGAATTTTATTTCAATTTTTTAGCAGTAGCACCCTCACCCGTACGCTCATCAGACAATCAAAATTTGGTAAAAAAACGAAAAATAAAAATTTATTTCATCCAATATATTCATTTCAATCTAATCATCTGAAAATTACCAGAGTTCTAGTAGGGACTGAAAACCCCTACACAATTCTGAAAGGAATAGAGAATTTTATTTCCATTTATTAGTGTTAGCAGGTCCTACCCGAACGCCATCAGACAATCAAAATTTGGTAAAAACGAAAAATAAAAATTTATTTCATCCAAATTTACTTAATTTAATTATCTGTAAATTAACCAGGAGTTCTAGTTAGGGGACTGAACCCTACACAATTCTGAAGGGAATAGAGAATTTTATTTCAATTTTTATTTAGCAGTAGCAACCTCACCCGTACGCCATCAGAGACAATCAAAATTTGTGGTATATTAATATTAAAAAACGAAAATTTAAAATTTATTTCATCCTGCAAATTTATTAGGAGTAGGGTCGTCAATCATCTGAAAATTACCCGAGTTTCTCGCTCTCGCGCTCGGCGACTAAACCCCCCTACCCCCCCCCAATCCTCAACAGCCCAAATGTGTGAATTTTATTTCAATTTTTTAGTTGTAGCAGGTTCACCCGTTACGCCATCAGACAATCAAAATTTGGTAATTATAATTTTAAATAAAAAAACGAAAATAAAAATTTATTTCATCCAAATTTATTCATTTCAATCATCTGAAAATTACCCTCGAGTTGTGTGTGTGTGACTGCTTCTCCCTACACAATTCTGAAGAATAGAGAATTTTATTTCAATTTTTTTTTTTTTAGTAGTAGCAGGTTCACCCCGAACGCCATCAGACAATCAAAATTTGGTATATATAAAAAACGAAAATTAAAAATTTATTTCATCCAAATTTATTACTATTTCAATCATCTGATAAATTTTAGAGTTCTAGTAGGGACTAAAACCTACACAATCCTGATGAATAGAGAATTTTATTTCAAATTTTTTCTAGCAGTAGCACCACCATCAACCCGTACGCCATACAGTCAATCAAGAATTTGGTAAAAACGAAAATAAATATTTATTTATTTTTCATCCAATTTTATTCTTTTCTAATCTTCTGAAAATTACCAGAGTTCTTGTAGGGACTGATCCCTATTACATATTCTGAAGTATAGAGGAATGGTATTTCAAGTTTATAGTAGTAGCACCCTCACCCGAAACGCCATCAGATGATCAAAATTTGGTGTTTTAATTATAATTATAAAAACGAAAATAAAATTTTATTTCTTCTAAATTTATTTTAATCCAATACATACTGAAAATTACCAGAGTTCTAGAAGGGACTGGACCCTACACAATCCTGAAGAATGGAGAATGTTATTTCAAATTTTTAGTAGTAGCAGGTTCACCCGTACGCCATCAGACTATCAAAATTTAGTAAAAACGAAAATAAAAATTTATTTCATCCAAATTTATTTAATCTAATCATCTGAAAATTACCAGAGTTTTAGTAGGGACTGAACCCTACACAATCCTGAAAAATAGAGAATTTTATTTCAATTTTTTAGTAGTAGCAGGTTCACCCGTACGCCATCAGACAATCAAAATTTGGTAAAAACGAAAATAAAAATTTATTTCATCCAAATTTATTTAATCTAATCATCTGAAAATTACCAGAGTTCTAGTAGGGACTGAACCCTACACAATCCTGAAGAATAGAGAATTTTATTTCAATTTTTTAGTAGTAGCAGGTTCACCCGTACGCCATCAGACAATCAAAATTTGGTAAAAACGAAAATAAAAATTTATTTCATCCAAATTTATTTAATCTAATCATCTGAAAATTACCAGAGTTCTAGTAGGGACTGAACCCTACACAATCCTGAAGAATAGAGAATTTTATTTCAATTTTTTAGTAGTAGCAGGTTCACCCGTACGCCATCAGACAATCAAAATTTGGTAAAAACGAAAATAAAAATTTATTTCATCCAAATTTATTTAATCTAATCATCTGAAAATTACCAGAGTTCTAGTAGGGACTGAACCCTACACAATCCTGAAGAATAGAGAATTTTATTTCAATTTTTTAGTAGTAGCAGGTTCACCCGTACGCCATCAGACAATCAAAATTTGGTAAAAACGAAAATAAAAATTTATTTCATCCAAATTTATTTAATCTAATCATCTGAAAATTACCAGAGTTCTAGTAGGGACTGAACCCTACACAATCCTGAAGAATAGAGAATTTTATTTCAATTTTTTAGTAGTAGCAGGTTCACCCGTACGCCATCAGACAATCAAAATTTGGTAAAAACGAAAATAAAAATTTATTTCATCCAAATTTATTTAATCTAATCATCTGAAAATTACCAGAGTTCTAGTAGGGACTGAACCCTACACAATCCTGAAGAATAGAGAATTTTATTTCAATTTTTTAGTAGTAGCAGGTTCACCCGTACGCCATCAGACAATCAAAATTTGGTAAAAACGAAAATAAAAATTTATTTCATCCAAATTTATTTAATCTAATCATCTGAAAATTACCAGAGTTCTAGTAGGGACTGAACCCTACACAATCCTGAAGAATAGAGAATTTTATTTCAATTTTTTAGTAGTAGCAGGTTCACCCGTACGCCATCAGACAATCAAAATTTGGTAAAAACGAAAATAAAAATTTATTTCATCCAAATTTATTTAATCTAATCATCTGAAAATTACCAGAGTTCTAGTAGGGACTGAACCCTACACAATCCTGAAGAATAGAGAATTTTATTTCAATTTTTTAGTAGTAGCAGGTTCACCCGTACGCCATCAGACAATCAAAATTTGGTAAAAACGAAAATAAAAATTTATTTCATCCAAATTTATTTAATCTAATCATCTGAAAATTACCAGAGTTCTAGTAGGGACTGAACCCTACACAATCCTGAAGAATAGAGAATTTTATTTCAATTTTTTAGTAGTAGCAGGTTCACCCGTACGCCATCAGACAATCAAAATTTGGTAAAAACGAAAATAAAAATTTATTTCATCCAAATTTATTTAATCAATCATCTGAAAATTACCAGAGTTCTAGTAGGGACTGAACCCTACACAATCCTGAAGAATAGAGAATTTTATTTCAATTTTTTAGTAGTAGCAGGTTCACCCGTACGCCATCAGACAATCAAAATTTGGTAAAAACGAAAATAAAAATTTATTTCATCCAAATTTATTTAATCTAATCATCTGAAAATTACCAGAGTTCTAGTAGGGACTGAACCCTACACAATCCTGAAGAATAGAGAATTTTATTTCAATTTTTTAGTAGTAGCAGGTTCACCCGTACGCCATCAGACAATCAAAATTTGGTAAAAACGAAAATAAAAATTTATTTCATCCAAATTTATTTAATCTAATCATCTGAAAATTACCAGAGTTCTAGTAGGGACTGAACCCTACACAATCCTGAAGAATAGAGAATTTTATTTCAATTTTTTAGTAGTAGCAGGTTCACCCGTACGCCATCAGACAATCAAAATTTGGTAAAAACGAAAATAAAAATTTATTTCATCCAAATTTATTTAATCTAATCATCTGAAAATTACCAGAGTTCTAGTAGGGACTGAACCCTACACAATCCTGAAGAATAGAGAATTTTATTTCAATTTTTTAGTAGTAGCAGGTTCACCCGTACGCCATCAGACAATCAAAATTTGGTAAAAACGAAAATAAAAATTTATTTCATCCAAATTTATTTAATCTAATCATCTGAAAATTACCAGAGTTCTAGTAGGGACTGAACCCTACACAATCCTGAAGAATAGAGAATTTTATTTCAATTTTTTAGTAGTAGCAGGTTCACCCGTACGCCATCAGACAATCAAAATTTGGTAAAAACGAAAATAAAAATTTATTTCATCCAAATTTATTTAATCTAATCATCTGAAAATTACCAGAGTTCTAGTAGGGACTGAACCCTACACAATCCTGAAGAATAGAGAATTTTATTTCAATTTTTTAGTAGTAGCAGGTTCACCCGTACGCCATCAGACAATCAAAATTTGGTAAAAACGAAAATAAAAATTTATTTCATCCAAATTTATTTAATCTAATCATCTGAAAATTACCAGAGTTCTAGTAGGGACTGAACCCTACACAATCCTGAAGAATAGAGAATTTTATTTCAATTTTTTAGTAGTAGCAGGTTCACCCGTACGCCATCAGACAATCAAAATTTGGTAAAAACGAAAATAAAAATTTATTTCATCCAAATTTATTTAATCTAATCATCTGAAAATTACCAGAGTTCTAGTAGGGACTGAACCCTACACAATCCTGAAGAATAGAGAATTTTATTTCAATTTTTTAGTAGTAGCAGGTTCACCCGTACGCCATCAGACAATCAAAATTTGGTAAAAACGAAAATAAAAATTTATTTCATCCAAATTTATTTAATCTAATCATCTGAAAATTACCAGAGTTCTAGTAGGGACTGAACCCTACACAATCCTGAAGAATAGAGAATTTTATTTCAATTTTTTAGTAGTAGCAGGTTCACCCGTACGCCATCAGACAATCAAAATTTGGTAAAAACGAAAATAAAAATTTATTTCATCCAAATTTATTTAATCTAATCATCTGAAAATTACCAGAGTTCTAGTAGGGACTGAACCCTACACAATCCTGAAGAATAGAGAATTTTATTTCAATTTTTTAGTAGTAGCAGGTTCACCCGTACGCCATCAGACAATCAAAATTTGGTAAAAACGAAAATAAAAATTTATTTCATCCAAATTTATTTAATCTAATCATCTGAAAATTACCAGAGTTCTAGTAGGGACTGAACCCTACACAATCCTGAAGAATAGAGAATTTTATTTCAATTTTTTAGTAGTAGCAGGTTCACCCGTACGCCATCAGACAATCAAAATTTGGTAAAAACGAAAATAAAAATTTATTTCATCCAAATTTATTTAATCTAATCATCTGAAAATTACCAGAGTTCTAGTAGGGACTGAACCCTACACAATCCTGAAGAATAGAGAATTTTATTTCAATTTTTTAGTAGTAGCAGGTTCACCCGTACGCCATCAGACAATCAAAATTTGGTAAAAACGAAAATAAAAATTTATTTCATCCAAATTTATTTAATCTAATCATCTGAAAATTACCAGAGTTCTAGTAGGGACTGAACCCTACACAATCCTGAAGAATAGAGAATTTTATTTCAATTTTTTAGTAGTAGCAGGTTCACCCGTACGCCATCAGACAATCAAAATTTGGTAAAAACGAAAATAAAAATTTATTTCATCCAAATTTATTTAATCTAATCATCTGAAAATTACCAGAGTTCTAGTAGGGACTGAACCCTACACAATCCTGAAGAATAGAGAATTTTATTTCAATTTTTTAGTAGTAGCAGGTTCACCCGTACGCCATCAGACAATCAAAATTTGGTAAAAACGAAAATAAAAATTTATTTCATCCAAATTTATTTAATCTAATCATCTGAAAATTACCAGAGTTCTAGTAGGGACTGAACCCTACACAATCCTGAAGAATAGAGAATTTTATTTCAATTTTTTAGTAGTAGCAGGTTCACCCGTACGCCATCAGACAATCAAAATTTGGTAAAAACGAAAATAAAAATTTATTTCATCCAAATTTATTTAATCTAATCATCTGAAAATTACCAGAGTTCTAGTAGGGACTGAACCCTACACAATCCTGAAGAATAGAGAATTTTATTTCAATTTTTTAGTAGTAGCAGGTTCACCCGTACGCCATCAGACAATCAAAATTTGGTAAAAACGAAAATAAAAATTTATTTCATCCAAATTTATTTAATCTAATCATCTGAAAATTACCAGAGTTCTAGTAGGGACTGAACCCTACACAATCCTGAAGAATAGAGAATTTTATTTCAATTTTTTAGTAGTAGCAGGTTCACCCGTACGCCATCAGACAATCAAAATTTGGTAAAAACGAAAATAAAAATTTATTTCATCCAAATTTATTTATTCTAATCATCTGAAAATTACCAGAGTTCTAGTAGGGACTGAACCCTACACAATCCTGAAGAATAGAGAATTTTATTTCAATTTTTTAGTAGTAGCAGGTTCACCCGTACGCCATCAGACAATCAAAATTTGGTAAAAACGAAAATAAAAATTTATTTCATCCAAATTTATTTAATCTAATCATCTGAAAATTACCAGAGTTCTAGTAGGGACTGAACCCTACACAATCCTGAAGAATAGAGAATTTTATTTCAATTTTTTAGTAGTAGCAGGTTCACCCGTACGCCATCAGACAATCAAAATTTGGTAAAAACGAAAATAAAAATTTATTTCATCCAAATTTATTTAATCTAATCATCTGAAAATTACCAGAGTTCTAGTAGGGACTGAACCCTACACAATCCTGAAGAATAGAGAATTTTATTTCAATTTTTTAGTAGTAGCAGGTTCACCCGTACGCCATCAGACAATCAAAATTTGGTAAAAACGAAAATAAAAATTTATTTCATCCAAATTTATTTAATCTAATCATCTGAAAATTACCAGAGTTCTAGTAGGGACTGAACCCTACACAATCCTGAAGAATAGAGAATTTTATTTCAATTTTTTAGTAGTAGCAGGTTCACCCGTACGCCATCAGACAATCAAAATTTGGTAAAAACGAAAATAAAAATTTATTTCATCCAAATTTATTTAATCTAATCATCTGAAAATTACCAGAGTTCTAGTAGGGACTGAACCCTACACAATCCTGAAGAATAGAGAATTTTATTTCAATTTTTTAGTAGTAGCAGGTTCACCCGTACGCCATCAGACAATCAAAATTTGGTAAAAACGAAAATAAAAATTTATTTCATCCAAATTTATTTAATCTAATCATCTGAAAATTACCAGAGTTCTAGTAGGGACTGAACCCTACACAATCCTGAAGAATAGAGAATTTTATTTCAATTTTTTAGTAGTAGCAGGTTCACCCGTACGCCATCAGACAATCAAAATTTGGTAAAAACGAAAATAAAAATTTATTTCATCCAAATTTATTTAATCTAATCATCTGAAAATTACCAGAGTTCTAGTAGGGACTGAACCCTACACAATCCTGAAGAATAGAGAATTTTATTTCAATTTTTTAGTAGTAGCAGGTTCACCCGTACGCCATCAGACAATCAAAATTTGGTAAAAACGAAAATAAAAATTTATTTCATCCAAATTTATTCAATCTAATCATCTGAAAATTACCAGAGTTCTAGTAGGGACTGAACCCTACACAATCCTGAAGAATAGAGAATTTTATTTCAATTTTTTAGTAGTAGCAGGTTCACCCGTACGCCATCAGACAATCAAAATTTGGTAAAAACGAAAATAAAAATTTATTTCATCCAAATTTATTTAATCTAATCATCTGAAAATTACCAGAGTTCTAGTAGGGACTGAACCCTACACAATCCTGAAGAATAGAGAATTTTATTTCAATTTTTTAGTAGTAGCAGGTTCACCCGTACGCCATCAGACAATCAAAATTTGGTAAAAACGAAAATAAAAATTTATTTCATCCAAATTTATTTAATCTAATCATCTGAAAATTACCAGAGTTCTAGTAGGGACTGAACCCTACACAATCCTGAAGAATAGAGAATTTTATTTCAATTTTTTAGTAGTAGCAGGTTCACCCGTACGCCATCAGACAATCAAAATTTGGTAAAAACGAAAATAAAAATTTATTTCATCCAAATTTATTTAATCTAATCATCTGAAAATTACCAGAGTTCTAGTAGGGACTGAACCCTACACAATCCTGAAGAATAGAGAATTTTATTTCAATTTTTTAGTAGTAGCAGGTTCACCCGTACGCCATCAGACAATCAAAATTTGGTAAAAACGAAAATAAAAATTTATTTCATCCAAATTTATTTAATCTAATCATCTGAAAATTACCAGAGTTCTAGTAGGGACTGAACCCTACACAATCCTGAAGAATAGAGAATTTTATTTCAATTTTTTAGTAGTAGCAGGTTCACCCGTACGCCATCAGACAATCAAAATTTGGTAAAAACGAAAATAAAAATTTATTTCATCCAAATTTATTTAATCTAATCATCTGAAAATTACCAGAGTTCTAGTAGGGACTGAACCCTACACAATCCTGAAGAATAGAGAATTTTATTTCAATTTTTTAGTAGTAGCAGGTTCACCCGTACGCCATCAGACAATCAAAATTTGGTAAAAACGAAAATAAAAATTTATTTCATCCAAATTTATTTAATCTAATCATCTGAAAATTACCAGAGTTCTAGTAGGGACTGAACCCTACACAATCCTGAAGAATAGAGAATTTTATTTCAATTTTTTAGTAGTAGCAGGTTCACCCGTACGCCATCAGACAATCAAAATTTGGTAAAAACGAAAATAAAAATTTATTTCATCCAAATTTATTTAATCTAATCATCTGAAAATTACCAGAGTTCTAGTAGGGACTGAACCCTACACAATCCTGAAGAATAGAGAATTTTATTTCAATTTTTTAGTAGTAGCAGGTTCACCCGTACGCCATCAGACAATCAAAATTTGGTAAAAACGAAAATAAAAATTTATTTCATCCAAATTTATTTAATCTAATCATCTGAAAATTACCAGAGTTCTAGTAGGGACTGAACCCTACACAATCCTGAAGAATAGAGAATTTTATTTCAATTTTTTAGTAGTAGCAGGTTCACCCGTACGCCATCAGACAATCAAAATTTGGTAAAAACGAAAATAAAAATTTATTTCATCCAAATTTATTTAATCTAATCATCTGAAAATTACCAGAGTTCTAGTAGGGACTGAACCCTACACAATCCTGAAGAATAGAGAATTTTATTTCAATTTTTTAGTAGTAGCAGGTTCACCCGTACGCCATCAGACAATCAAAATTTGGTAAAAACGAAAATAAAAATTTATTTCATCCAAATTTATTTAATCTAATCATCTGAAAATTACCAGAGTTCTAGTAGGGACTGAACCCTACACAATCCTGAAGAATAGAGAATTTTATTTCAATTTTTTAGTAGTAGCAGGTTCACCCGTACGCCATCAGACAATCAAAATTTGGTAAAAACGAAAATAAAAATTTATTTCATCCAAATTTATTTAATCTAATCATCTGAAAATTACCAGAGTTCTAGTAGGGACTGAACCCTACACAATCCTGAAGAATAGAGAATTTTATTTCAATTTTTTAGTAGTAGCAGGTTCACCCGTACGCCATCAGACAATCAAAATTTGGTAAAAACGAAAATAAAAATTTATTTCATCCAAATTTATTTAATCTAATCATCTGAAAATTACCAGAGTTCTAGTAGGGACTGAACCCTACACAATCCTGAAGAATAGAGAATTTTATTTCAATTTTTTAGTAGTAGCAGGTTCACCCGTACGCCATCAGACAATCAAAATTTGGTAAAAACGAAAATAAAAATTTATTTCATCCAAATTTATTTAATCTAATCATCTGAAAATTACCAGAGTTCTAGTAGGGACTGAACCCTACACAATCCTGAAGAATAGAGAATTTTATTTCAATTTTTTAGTAGTAGCAGGTTCACCCGTACGCCATCAGACAATCAAAATTTGGTAAAAACGAAAATAAAAATTTATTTCATCCAAATTTATTTAATCTAATCATCTGAAAATTACCAGAGTTCTAGTAGGGACTGAACCCTACACAATCCTGAAGAATAGAGAATTTTATTTCAATTTTTTAGTAGTAGCAGGTTCACCCGTACGCCATCAGACAATCAAAATTTGGTAAAAACGAAAATAAAAATTTATTTCATCCAAATTTATTTAATCTAATCATCTGAAAATTACCAGAGTTCTAGTAGGGACTGAACCCTACACAATCCTGAAGAATAGAGAATTTTATTTCAATTTTTTAGTAGTAGCAGGTTCACCCGTACGCCATCAGACAATCAAAATTTGGTAAAAACGAAAATAAAAATTTATTTCATCCAAATTTATTTAATCTAATCATCTGAAAATTACCAGAGTTCTAGTAGGGACTGAACCCTACACAATCCTGAAGAATAGAGAATTTTATTTCAATTTTTTAGTAGTAGCAGGTTCACCCGTACGCCATCAGACAATCAAAATTTGGTAAAAACGAAAATAAAAATTTATTTCATCCAAATTTATTTAATCTAATCATCTGAAAATTACCAGAGTTCTAGTAGGGACTGAACCCTACACAATCCTGAAGAATAGAGAATTTTATTTCAATTTTTTAGTAGTAGCAGGTTCACCCGTACGCCATCAGACAATCAAAATTTGGTAAAAACGAAAATAAAAATTTATTTCATCCAAATTTATTTAATCTAATCATCTGAAAATTACCAGAGTTCTAGTAGGGACTGAACCCTACACAATCCTGAAGAATAGAGAATTTTATTTCAATTTTTTAGTAGTAGCAGGTTCACCCGTACGCCATCAGACAATCAAAATTTGGTAAAAACGAAAATAAAAATTTATTTCATCCAAATTTATTTAATCTAATCATCTGAAAATTACCAGAGTTCTAGTAGGGACTGAACCCTACACAATCCTGAAGAATAGAGAATTTTATTTCAATTTTTTAGTAGTAGCAGGTTCACCCGTACGCCATCAGACAATCAAAATTTGGTAAAAACGAAAATAAAAATTTATTTCATCCAAATTTATTTAATCTAATCATCTGAAAATTACCAGAGTTCTAGTAGGGACTGAACCCTACACAATCCTGAAGAATAGAGAATTTTATTTCAATTTTTTAGTAGTAGCAGGTTCACCCGTACGCCATCAGACAATCAAAATTTGGTAAAAACGAAAATAAAAATTTATTTCATCCAAATTTATTCAATCTAATCATCTGAAAATTACCAGAGTTCTAGTAGGGACTGAACCCTACACAATCCTGAAGAATAGAGAATTTTATTTCAATTTTTTAGTAGTAGCAGGTTCACCCGTACGCCATCAGACAATCAAAATTTGGTAAAAACGAAAATAAAAATTTATTTCATCCAAATTTATTTAATCTAATCATCTGAAAATTACCAGAGTTCTAGTAGGGACTGAACCCTACACAATCCTGAAGAATAGAGAATTTTATTTCAATTTTTTAGTAGTAGCAGGTTCACCCGTACGCCATCAGACAATCAAAATTTGGTAAAAACGAAAATAAAAATTTATTTCATCCAAATTTATTTAATCTAATCATCTGAAAATTACCAGAGTTCTAGTAGGGACTGAACCCTACACAATCCTGAAGAATAGAGAATTTTATTTCAATTTTTTAGTAGTAGCAGGTTCACCCGTACGCCATCAGACAATCAAAATTTGGTAAAAACGAAAATAAAAATTTATTTCATCCAAATTTATTTAATCTAATCATCTGAAAATTACCAGAGTTCTAGTAGGGACTGAACCCTACACAATCCTGAAGAATAGAGAATTTTATTTCAATTTTTTAGTAGTAGCAGGTTCACCCGTACGCCATCAGACAATCAAAATTTGGTAAAAACGAAAATAAAAATTTATTTCATCCAAATTTATTTAATCTAATCATCTGAAAATTACCAGAGTTCTAGTAGGGACTGAACCCTACACAATCCTGAAGAATAGAGAATTTTATTTCAATTTTTTAGTAGTAGCAGGTTCACCCGTACGCCATCAGACAATCAAAATTTGGTAAAAACGAAAATAAAAATTTATTTCATCCAAATTTATTTAATCTAATCATCTGAAAATTACCAGAGTTCTAGTAGGGACTGAACCCTACACAATCCTGAAGAATAGAGAATTTTATTTCAATTTTTTAGTAGTAGCAGGTTCACCCGTACGCCATCAGACAATCAAAATTTGGTAAAAACGAAAATAAAAATTTATTTCATCCAAATTTATTTAATCTAATCATCTGAAAATTACCAGAGTTCTAGTAGGGACTGAACCCTACACAATCCTGAAGAATAGAGAATTTTATTTCAATTTTTTAGTAGTAGCAGGTTCACCCGTACGCCATCAGACAATCAAAATTTGGTAAAAACGAAAATAAAAATTTATTTCATCCAAATTTATTTAATCTAATCATCTGAAAATTACCAGAGTTCTAGTAGGGACTGAACCCTACACAATCCTGAAGAATAGAGAATTTTATTTCAATTTTTTAGTAGTAGCAGGTTCACCCGTACGCCATCAGACAATCAAAATTTGGTAAAAACGAAAATAAAAATTTATTTCATCCAAATTTATTTAATCTAATCATCTGAAAATTACCAGAGTTCTAGTAGGGACTGAACCCTACACAATCCTGAAGAATAGAGAATTTTATTTCAATTTTTTAGTAGTAGCAGGTTCACCCGTACGCCATCAGACAATCAAAATTTGGTAAAAACGAAAATAAAAATTTATTTCATCCAAATTTATTTAATCTAATCATCTGAAAATTACCAGAGTTCTAGTAGGGACTGAACCCTACACAATCCTGAAGAATAGAGAATTTTATTTCAATTTTTTAGTAGTAGCAGGTTCACCCGTACGCCATCAGACAATCAAAATTTGGTAAAAACGAAAATAAAAATTTATTTCATCCAAATTTATTTAATCTAATCATCTGAAAATTACCAGAGTTCTAGTAGGGACTGAACCCTACACAATCCTGAAGAATAGAGAATTTTATTTCAATTTTTTAGTAGTAGCAGGTTCACCCGTACGCCATCAGACAATCAAAATTTGGTAAAAACGAAAATAAAAATTTATTTCATCCAAATTTATTTAATCTAATCATCTGAAAATTACCAGAGTTCTAGTAGGGACTGAACCCTACACAATCCTGAAGAATAGAGAATTTTATTTCAATTTTTTAGTAGTAGCAGGTTCACCCGTACGCCATCAGACAATCAAAATTTGGTAAAAACGAAAATAAAAATTTATTTCATCCAAATTTATTTAATCTAATCATCTGAAAATTACCAGAGTTCTAGTAGGGACTGAACCCTACACAATCCTGAAGAATAGAGAATTTTATTTCAATTTTTTAGTAGTAGCAGGTTCACCCGTACGCCATCAGACAATCAAAATTTGGTAAAAACGAAAATAAAAATTTATTTCATCCAAATTTATTTAATCTAATCATCTGAAAATTACCAGAGTTCTAGTAGGGACTGAACCCTACACAATCCTGAAGAATAGAGAATTTTATTTCAATTTTTTAGTAGTAGCAGGTTCACCCGTACGCCATCAGACAATCAAAATTTGGTAAAAACGAAAATAAAAATTTATTTCATCCAAATTTATTTAATCTAATCATCTGAAAATTACCAGAGTTCTAGTAGGGACTGAACCCTACACAATCCTGAAGAATAGAGAATTTTATTTCAATTTTTTAGTAGTAGCAGGTTCACCCGTACGCCATCAGACAATCAAAATTTGGTAAAAACGAAAATAAAAATTTATTTCATCCAAATTTATTTAATCTAATCATCTGAAAATTACCAGAGTTCTAGTAGGGACTGAACCCTACACAATCCTGAAGAATAGAGAATTTTATTTCAATTTTTTAGTAGTAGCAGGTTCACCCGTACGCCATCAGACAATCAAAATTTGGTAAAAACGAAAATAAAAATTTATTTCATCCAAATTTATTTAATCTAATCATCTGAAAATTACCAGAGTTCTAGTAGGGACTGAACCCTACACAATCCTGAAGAATAGAGAATTTTATTTCAATTTTTTAGTAGTAGCAGGTTCACCCGTACGCCATCAGACAATCAAAATTTGGTAAAAACGAAAATAAAAATTTATTTCATCCAAATTTATTTAATCTAATCATCTGAAAATTACCAGAGTTCTAGTAGGGACTGAACCCTACACAATCCTGAAGAATAGAGAATTTTATTTCAATTTTTTAGTAGTAGCAGGTTCACCCGTACGCCATCAGACAATCAAAATTTGGTAAAAACGAAAATAAAAATTTATTTCATCCAAATTTATTTAATCTAATCATCTGAAAATTACCAGAGTTCTAGTAGGGACTGAACCCTACACAATCCTGAAGAATAGAGAATTTTATTTCAATTTTTTAGTAGTAGCAGGTTCACCCGTACGCCATCAGACAATCAAAATTTGGTAAAAACGAAAATAAAAATTTATTTCATCCAAATTTATTTAATCTAATCATCTGAAAATTACCAGAGTTCTAGTAGGGACTGAACCCTACACAATCCTGAAGAATAGAGAATTTTATTTCAATTTTTTAGTAGTAGCAGGTTCACCCGTACGCCATCAGACAATCAAAATTTGGTAAAAACGAAAATAAAAATTTATTTCATCCAAATTTATTTAATCTAATCATCTGAAAATTACCAGAGTTCTAGTAGGGACTGAACCCTACACAATCCTGAAGAATAGAGAATTTTATTTCAATTTTTTAGTAGTAGCAGGTTCACCCGTACGCCATCAGACAATCAAAATTTGGTAAAAACGAAAATAAAAATTTATTTCATCCAAATTTATTTAATCTAATCATCTGAAAATTACCAGAGTTCTAGTAGGGACTGAACCCTACACAATCCTGAAGAATAGAGAATTTTATTTCAATTTTTTAGTAGTAGCAGGTTCACCCGTACGCCATCAGACAATCAAAATTTGGTAAAAACGAAAATAAAAATTTATTTCATCCAAATTTATTTAATCTAATCATCTGAAAATTACCAGAGTTCTAGTAGGGACTGAACCCTACACAATCCTGAAGAATAGAGAATTTTATTTCAATTTTTTAGTAGTAGCAGGTTCACCCGTACGCCATCAGACAATCAAAATTTGGTAAAAACGAAAATAAAAATTTATTTCATCCAAATTTATTTAATCTAATCATCTGAAAATTACCAGAGTTCTAGTAGGGACTGAACCCTACACAATCCTGAAGAATAGAGAATTTTATTTCAATTTTTTAGTAGTAGCAGGTTCACCCGTACGCCATCAGACAATCAAAATTTGGTAAAAACGAAAATAAAAATTTATTTCATCCAAATTTATTTAATCTAATCATCTGAAAATTACCAGAGTTCTAGTAGGGACTGAACCCTACACAATCCTGAAGAATAGAGAATTTTATTTCAATTTTTTAGTAGTAGCAGGTTCACCCGTACGCCATCAGACAATCAAAATTTGGTAAAAACGAAAATAAAAATTTATTTCATCCAAATTTATTTAATCTAATCATCTGAAAATTACCAGAGTTCTAGTAGGGACTGAACCCTACACAATCCTGAAGAATAGAGAATTTTATTTCAATTTTTTAGTAGTAGCAGGTTCACCCGTACGCCATCAGACAATCAAAATTTGGTAAAAACGAAAATAAAAATTTATTTCATCCAAATTTATTTAATCTAATCATCTGAAAATTACCAGAGTTCTAGTAGGGACTGAACCCTACACAATCCTGAAGAATAGAGAATTTTATTTCAATTTTTTAGTAGTAGCAGGTTCACCCGTACGCCATCAGACAATCAAAATTTGGTAAAAACGAAAATAAAAATTTATTTCATCCAAATTTATTTAATCTAATCATCTGAAAATTACCAGAGTTCTAGTAGGGACTGAACCCTACACAATCCTGAAGAATAGAGAATTTTATTTCAATTTTTTAGTAGTAGCAGGTTCACCCGTACGCCATCAGACAATCAAAATTTGGTAAAAACGAAAATAAAAATTTATTTCATCCAAATTTATTTAATCTAATCATCTGAAAATTACCAGAGTTCTAGTAGGGACTGAACCCTACACAATCCTGAAGAATAGAGAATTTTATTTCAATTTTTTAGTAGTAGCAGGTTCACCCGTACGCCATCAGACAATCAAAATTTGGTAAAAACGAAAATAAAAATTTATTTCATCCAAATTTATTTAATCTAATCATCTGAAAATTACCAGAGTTCTAGTAGGGACTGAACCCTACACAATCCTGAAGAATAGAGAATTTTATTTCAATTTTTTAGTAGTAGCAGGTTCACCCGTACGCCATCAGACAATCAAAATTTGGTAAAAACGAAAATAAAAATTTATTTCATCCAAATTTATTTAATCTAATCATCTGAAAATTACCAGAGTTCTAGTAGGGACTGAACCCTACACAATCCTGAAGAATAGAGAATTTTATTTCAATTTTTTAGTAGTAGCAGGTTCACCCGTACGCCATCAGACAATCAAAATTTGGTAAAAACGAAAATAAAAATTTATTTCATCCAAATTTATTTAATCTAATCATCTGAAAATTACCAGAGTTCTAGTAGGGACTGAACCCTACACAATCCTGAAGAATAGAGAATTTTATTTCAATTTTTTAGTAGTAGCAGGTTCACCCGTACGCCATCAGACAATCAAAATTTGGTAAAAACGAAAATAAAAATTTATTTCATCCAAATTTATTTAATCTAATCATCTGAAAATTACCAGAGTTCTAGTAGGGACTGAACCCTACACAATCCTGAAGAATAGAGAATTTTATTTCAATTTTTTAGTAGTAGCAGGTTCACCCGTACGCCATCAGACAATCAAAATTTGGTAAAAACGAAAATAAAAATTTATTTCATCCAAATTTATTTATTCAATCATCTGAAAATTACCAGAGTTCTAGTAGGGACTGAACCCTACACAATCCTGAAGAATAGAGAATTTTATTTCAATTTTTTAGTAGTAGCAGGTTCACCCGTACGCCATCAGACAATCAAAATTTGGTAAAAACGAAAATAAAAATTTATTTCATCCAAATTTATTTAATCTAATCATCTGAAAATTACCAGAGTTCTAGTAGGGACTGAACCCTACACAATCCTGAAGAATAGAGAATTTTATTTCAATTTTTTAGTAGTAGCAGGTTCACCCGTACGCCATCAGACAATCAAAATTTGGTAAAAACGAAAATAAAAATTTATTTCATCCAAATTTATTTAATCTAATCATCTGAAAATTACCAGAGTTCTAGTAGGGACTGAACCCTACACAATCCTGAAGAATAGAGAATTTTATTTCAATTTTTTAGTAGTAGCAGGTTCACCCGTACGCCATCAGACAATCAAAATTTGGTAAAAACGAAAATAAAAATTTATTTCATCCAAATTTATTTAATCTAATCATCTGAAAATTACCAGAGTTCTAGTAGGGACTGAACCCTACACAATCCTGAAGAATAGAGAATTTTATTTCAATTTTTTAGTAGTAGCAGGTTCACCCGTACGCCATCAGACAATCAAAATTTGGTAAAAACGAAAATAAAAATTTATTTCATCCAAATTTATTTAATCTAATCATCTGAAAATTACCAGAGTTCTAGTAGGGACTGAACCCTACACAATCCTGAAGAATAGAGAATTTTATTTCAATTTTTTAGTAGTAGCAGGTTCACCCGTACGCCATCAGACAATCAAAATTTGGTAAAAACGAAAATAAAAATTTATTTCATCCAAATTTATTTAATCTAATCATCTGAAAATTACCAGAGTTCTAGTAGGGACTGAACCCTACACAATCCTGAAGAATAGAGAATTTTATTTCAATTTTTTAGTAGTAGCAGGTTCACCCGTACGCCATCAGACAATCAAAATTTGGTAAAAACGAAAATAAAAATTTATTTCATCCAAATTTATTTAATCTAATCATCTGAAAATTACCAGAGTTCTAGTAGGGACTGAACCCTACACAATCCTGAAGAATAGAGAATTTTATTTCAATTTTTTAGTAGTAGCAGGTTCACCCGTACGCCATCAGACAATCAAAATTTGGTAAAAACGAAAATAAAAATTTATTTCATCCAAATTTATTTAATCTAATCATCTGAAAATTACCAGAGTTCTAGTAGGGACTGAACCCTACACAATCCTGAAGAATAGAGAATTTTATTTCAATTTTTTAGTAGTAGCAGGTTCACCCGTACGCCATCAGACAATCAAAATTTGGTAAAAACGAAAATAAAAATTTATTTCATCCAAATTTATTTAATCTAATCATCTGAAAATTACCAGAGTTCTAGTAGGGACTGAACCCTACACAATCCTGAAGAATAGAGAATTTTATTTCAATTTTTTAGTAGTAGCAGGTTCACCCGTACGCCATCAGACAATCAAAATTTGGTAAAAACGAAAATAAAAATTTATTTCATCCAAATTTATTTAATCTAATCATCTGAAAATTACCAGAGTTCTAGTAGGGACTGAACCCTACACAATCCTGAAGAATAGAGAATTTTATTTCAATTTTTTAGTAGTAGCAGGTTCACCCGTACGCCATCAGACAATCAAAATTTGGTAAAAACGAAAATAAAAATTTATTTCATCCAAATTTATTTAATCTAATCATCTGAAAATTACCAGAGTTCTAGTAGGGACTGAACCCTACACAATCCTGAAGAATAGAGAATTTTATTTCAATTTTTTAGTAGTAGCAGGTTCACCCGTACGCCATCAGACAATCAAAATTGTGTAAAAAACGAAAATAAAAATTTATTCCAATCCAAACCAAATTTATTTATTCTACATCATCTGAATAATTTAACAGAGTTCTGTTAGTAGGGACTGAAACCCTCACACAATTCTGAAAGAATGGCAGAATTTTATTTCCATTTTTTAGTTAGTTGGCCGTACCCTCACCCTCCGAACGCCATTAGAAAATCAAAATTTGGTATTAAAAACCGAAAATAAAAAGTTTTCATTTTTACTAATTTAATTTAATTTCAATTATCTGAAAATTACCTGAGTTCTAGTAGATGGAGCTGAACCCTACACAATTATGAAGAATAGAGAATTTTATTTAACTTTTCTAGTTTAGTACGCAGGTAGTTCACCCGTACGCCCCACCATCAGGACAATCAAAATTTTGGGTTTTTAAAACGAAAATAAAAATTTTATTTCATCAAAATTTATTCCCTAATCTAATCATCTGAAAATTACCCAGTCAGTTTCAAGTAGGGACTGAACCGATACACAAATCCTGAAGAATAGAGAATTTTATTTCATATTTGTTAGTTAGTAGCCAGGTTCACCCAGTACGCCCATCAGAACAATCAAAATTGAGTTTTAAAAAAACGAAAATTAAAATTATATTTCATACCATCAATTTATTCTTTTCTAATCATCTGAAAATTACCAGCAGTTCTCTGAGTAGGGACTGAACCCTACACAATCTTAAAGAATAAAGAGTTTGATTTTCAGAGTTTTTAGTTGTAGCAGCGTCTCACGCCGTAACGCCCATTCAGGCAATCAAAATTATGGTAAAAACGAAAATAAAAATTTTTATTTCATCCAAATTTATTCATTTCAATCTTACTGAAAATTACCAAGAGCTTCTAGTAGCGGACTGATACCCTACACATATCCTTAAGAGAAGAGAATTTGTATTTCAATTTTTTCAGTTGAGTTAGCTGGCTTCCACCCGTACGCCGATCATACAATCAAAAATTTAGGTATTTAAAAAACGAAATAAAAAATTTATTTCATCCAAAATTTATTCATTTCAGATCATCTGAAAATTACCAGAGATATCAGTAGTCGGACTTGAACCCTACACATTTCTGAAGAATAGAGTAATTTTTATTTTCAATTTTTTCGAGTAAGTAGCAGCGTTCACCCGTACGCCCTATCAGACAATCAGAAATTTAGTAAAAGCGAAGAAATAAAAATTTATTTCATCCAAATTTATTTATTCTAGATCATCATAAAAATTACACTATAGTGTTAGTAGCGGACTGAACCTCTATACAATCCTGATAGAAAAGAGATCCCCCACACCCCTCCAACCCCCCCCATTTTTCATTTCCATTTTTTAGTAGTAGGAGTGTTCACTCTACGAATACGCCATCAAGTACAATCAAGAATTTGGTAAGTGTAAAAACGATAAATAAAAATTTTATTTCATCAAAATTTATTTAATATATAATCATCTGAAAATGACCAGAGTTCTGTAGTAGGGACTGGAACCCTACACTATCCTAAAGAATAGAGAATTTTATTTCAATTTTTTTGAGTGGGAGTAGACGAGGTTCAACCGTACGCCATCAGACAATCAAAATTTTGGTTAAAACGGAGGGAAATAAGAAATTTATTTTATCAGGTGAAATTTATTTAATCTAATCATCTGAAAATTGTCAGAGTTCTTAGTAGGAGACTGAACCCTACACAATCCTGAAGAATAGAGAATTTATATTTCAATTTTTTAGTGAGTAGCATGGTTCACCCGTACGCCATTCAGACAATCAAATTTTAGTAATAAAAAATAACGAAAAATAAAAATTTATTTCACCACCAAATTTATTTAATATAATCATCTGGAAAATTACTATTGTTTTAGGTAGGTGTGACTGAACCCAACACAATTCTGAAGAATAGAGAATTTGTATTTCCCATTTTTTAGTAGTAGCACGGTTCACCGGGTTTTTTTTTTACGCTTTCTGACAATCAAAATTTGGTAAAAACGAAAAATAAAAATTTATTTCATCCAGAATTTATTCATTTCAATCATCTGAAAATTACCCAGAGACTTCTGAGGTACTGGGAATAGAACCCCTACACTAATCCTGCAAGAATACGAGCAATTTTTTATTTCAATTTTTTAGTAGTAGCTCAGAGTTCACCACGTAAGACCATCAGACAATCAGAAAATTTGGTAAAAACGAAAAGAAAAATTTTTTCTCATCCATATTTATTTATTATAATCATCTGAAAATTACCAGAGTTCTCAGTAGGGACTGTGAACCCATACACAATTCTGAAGTATGGAGAGAATTTTATTTCATTTTTTTAGTAGTAGCACCTCACCCGAACGCCATCAGACAATCATAATCACTTTGCGTTTTAAACGAACATAAAAATTTATTTCTTACAAAAATTTATTTAATTTCAATTATCTGAAAATTACCAGAGTTCTAGTAGGGACTGCGAACACCCTACAACAATTCTGAAGAATAGAGAATCTTTATTTAACTGTTTTTAGTACAGTAGCAGGTTCACCCGTACGCCATCAGACAATTCTAAATTTGGTTTAATTAAAAACGAAAATTTAAAAATTTATTTCATCCAAATTTATTCATTTCAATCATGGCTGAATGATTTCACCAGAGTTCTTAGTAGGGACTGTACCCTACACAATCTTAAAGAATAGAGAATTTTATTTCAATTTTTTAGTCGTAGCAGGTTCACCCGTACGCCATCAGACAATCAAAATTTGGGAATGAAACGAAAATAAAAATTTAATTCATCTCCAAATTTATTAATTTCATTCATCTTGAAAATTACCAGGAGTTCTCGAGTAGGGACTCGAACCCCTACACAATCCTGAAGAATAGAGAATTTTATTTCAATTTTTTTAGTGAGTAGCAGTGGTCACCTCGATACGCATAATCAGACAATCAAAATTTCTGGGTAAAAACGGAAATTAGAAAATGTATTTCATCCAAATTTATTTAATAACCTGAATCATCTGAAAAATTACCAGTGTTATCAGTGGGGTCTGAAACCTACACAATTCTGATGAATTAGTCAGAATTGTATTTCAATTTTTTATGTGAGTAGCCAGGTTAACCCGTACGCCCATCAGAAACAATAAACATGTGCGTAAAAACGAAAATTAAAAATTATTTCATCCAGATTTTATTCATTTCAATCATATGAAAATTACCAGAGTATCAATTTCAGTAGCTCTGAGACAATGAAACCCCATACTACTATTCTGAAGAATAGAGAATTTTTATTTCTTTTTTTTAGTAGTAGCAGGTTCAACCGTTACGCCAATAAGACAATCAAAATTTATTAAAAACGAAAATAAACAATTTGTTTTCATCCACTATATTTATTTATTACTAATCATCTAAATATTTTATTGTCTTTAGTACGAAGGAACTGAACCCTATACAATCCTGAAAGAAATAGAGAATATTTTTTTTCAAATTTTTTAGTGAGTAGGAGGTTCACTCGTACGCCATCAGACTATTCAAATGTGGTGGTTTTTTTGCCTAAAAACGAAAACTTAAAATTGTATTTCATCCAATTGTTTTTTTTATTTAATTCTAATTTTCTGCGCGTATAAATATGAACAGAGTTCTAGTACGGAAAGGACTGAACCACGTACACAATCCTAAAGAATAGAGAAATTTTATTTCATTTTACTTTAGTATAAGCAGGTTCACCCGTTACGCCCATCAGACAGATCAAAATTTGGTTAAAAACGGAAATAAAAATTCCTATTTTATCAAAATTTATTTAATGATACATCTATCTGCAAAATTACCAGAGTTTTAGTAGGGAATCTGAACCCTACACAATGCTGAAGAATAGAGAGATTTTATTTCAATTTTTTAGTAGTAGCAGGTTTCAAAATACGCACTCAGGACAATCACAAAGATTTAGTGAGTCAAAAACGAAAAATAATAAATTTATTTCACCCGCCAATGTTTATATTTTATCTAATCATCTGAAAATTACCAGAGTTCTAGTAGGGACTGAACCCTACACAATCCTGAAGAATAGAGAATTTTATTTCAATTTTTTAGTAGTAGCAGGTTCACCCGTACGCCATCAGACAATCAAAATTTGGTAAAAACGAAAATAAAAATTTATTTCATCCAAATTTATTCAATCTAATCATCTGAAAATTACCAGAGTTCTAGTAGGGACTGAACCCTACACAATCCTGAAGAATAGAGAATTTTATTTCAATTTTTTAGTAGTAGCAGGTTCACCCGTACGCCATCAGACAATCAAAATTTGGTAAAAACGAAAATAAAAATTTATTTCATCCAAATTTATTTAATCTAATCATCTGAAAATTACCAGAGTTTTAGTAGGGACTGAACCCTACACAATCCTGAAGAATAGAGAATTTTATTTCAATTTTTTAGTAGTAGCAGGTTCACCCGTACGCCATCAGACAATCAAAATTTGGTAAAAACGAAAATAAAAATTTATTTCATCCAAATTTATTTAATCTAATCATCTGAAAATTACCAGAGTTCTAGTAGGGACTGAACCCTACACAATCCTGAAGAATAGAGAATTTTATTTCAATTTTTTAGTAGTAGCAGGTTCACCCGTACGCCATCAGACAATCAAAATTTGGTAAAAACGAAAATAAAAATTTATTTCATTAAAATTTATTTAATCTAATCATCTGAAAATTACCAGAGTTCTAGTAGGGACTGAACCCTACACAATCCTGAAGAATAGAGAATTTTATTTCAATTTTTTAGTAGTAGCAGGTTCACCCGTACGCCATCAGACAATCAAAATTTGGTAAAAACGAAAATAAAAATTTATTTCATCCAAATTTATTCAATCTAATCATCTGAAAATTACCAGAGTTCTAGTAGGGACTGAACCCTACACAATCCTGAAGAATAGAGAATTTTATTTCAATTTTTTAGTAGTAGCAGGTTCACCCGTACGCCATCAGACAATCAAAATTTGGTAAAAACGAAAATAAAAATTTATTTCATCCAAATTTATTTATTCTAATCATCTGAAAATTACCAGAGTTCTAGTAGGGACTGAACCCTACACAATTCTGAAGAATAGAGAATTTTATTTCAATTTTTTAGTAGTAGCAGGTTCACCCGTACGCCATCAGACAATCAAAATTTGGTAAAAACGAAAATAAAAATTTATTTCATCCAAATTTATTCAATCTAATCATCTGAAAATTACCAGAGTTCTAGTAGGGACTGAACCCTACACAATCCTGAAGAATAGAGAATTTTATTTCAATTTTTTAGTAGTAGCAGGTCACCCGTACGCCATCAGACAATCAAAATTTGGTAAAAACGAAAATAAAAATTTATTTCATCCAAATTTATTCAATCTAATCATCTGAAAATTACCAGAGTTCTAGTAGGGACTGAACCCTACACAATCCTGAAGAATAGAGAATTTTATTTCAATTTTTTAGTAGTAGCAGGTTCACCCGTACGCCATCAGACAATCAAAATTTGGTAAAAACGAAAATAAAAATTTATTTCATCCAAATTTATTAAATCTAATCATCTGAAAATTACCAGAGTTTTAGTAGGGACTGAACCCTACACAATCCTGAAGAATAGAGAATTTTATTTCAATTTTTTAGTAGTAGCAGGTTCACCCGTACGCCATCAGACAATCAAAATTTGGTAAAAACGAAAATAAAAATTTATTTCATCCAAATTTATTTATTCTAATCATCTGAAAATTACCAGAGTTCTAGTAGGGACTGAACCCTACACAATCCTGAAGAATAGAGAATTTTATTTCAATTTTTTAGTAGTAGCAGGTTCACCCGTACGCCATCAGACAATCAAAATTTGGTAAAAACGAAAATAAAAATTTATTTCATCCAAATTTATTTATTCTAATCATCTGAAAATTACCAGAGTTCTAGTAGGGACTGAACCCTACACAATCCTGAAGAATAGAGAATTTTATTTCAATTTTTTAGTAGTAGCACCCTCACCCGTACGCCATCAGACAATCAAAATTTGGTAAAAACGAAAATAAAAATTTATTTCATCCAAATTTATTTAATCTAATCATCTGAAAATTACCAGAGTTCTAGTAGGGACTGAACCCTACACAATCCTGAAGAATAGAGAATTTTATTTCAATTTTTTAGTAGTAGCAGGTTCACCCGTACGCCATCAGACAATCAAAATTTGGTAAAAACGAAAATAAAAATTTATTTCATCCAAATTTATTTAATCTAATCATCTGAAAATTACCAGAGTTCTAGTAGGGACTGAACCCTACACAATCCTGAAGAATAGAGAATTTTATTTCAATTTTTTAGTAGTAGCAGGTTCACCCGTACGCCATCAGACAATCAAAATTTGGTAAAAACGAAAATAAAAATTTATTTCATCCAAATTTATTCAATCTAATCATCTGAAAATTACCAGAGTTCTAGTAGGGACTGAACCCTACACAATCCTGAAGAATAGAGAATTTTATTTCAATTTTTTAGTAGTAGCAGGTTCACCCGTACGCCATCAGACAATCAAAATTTGGTAAAAACGAAAATAAAAATTTATTTCATCCAAATTTATTCAATCTAATCATCTGAAAATTACCAGAGTTCTAGTAGGGACTGAACCCTACACAATCCTGAAGAATAGAGAATTTTATTTCAATTTTTTAGTAGTAGCAGGTTCACCCGTACGCCATCAGACAATCAAAATTTGGTAAAAACGAAAATAAAAATTTATTTCATCCAAATTTATTTAATCTAATCATCTGAAAATTACCAGAGTTCTAGTAGGGACTGAACCCTACACAATCCTGAAGAATAAAAAATTTTATTTCAATTTTTTTAGTAGTCAGCAGGTTTCACCCGTTACGCGATCAGGACAATTCAAAAATTTAGTAAAATACGAAAATAAAAATTTATTTCATCTAAATTTATTCTAATCTAATCATCTGAAAAGTACCAGAGTTGTAGTAGGGACGGAACCCTACACAATCCTGAAGAAATAGCAGAATTTTAATTTCAATTTTTTAGTAGTACGCACCCTCACCCGAACGCCATCAGACAATCAAAAATTTGGTAAAAACGAATAATAAAAATTTATTTCATCCAAATTTATTTAATCTAATCATCTGGAAAAGTACCAGTAAGTTCTAGTAGGGACTGAACCACTACACAAATCCTAAAAGAATAGAGAATTTTATTTTCAATTTTTTAGTAGTAGCAGGATCACTCCCGTCTACGCCATCAGAACAATCAAAATTTGGTAAAAAACGAAAATACAAAATTTATTGTCATCCAAGATTTATTTAACTCAATTAATCTGAAAAATTACCAGAGTTCTAGTACGGGGACTGAACCCCTACACAAATCCTGAAAGAATAGAGAAACAAATTTTATTTCAATTTTTTAGTAGTAGCATGTTCACGCCCGGTACGCCATCAGAACAATCAAAATTTAGGTAAAAACGATAAATAAAAATTTATTGTCATTTCCCACAATTTATTCTAATCTAATCATCTGAAAATTACCAGAGTTTTTAGTAGGGACTGAACCCTACACAATCCTGAAGAATAGAGAATTTTATTTCAATTTTTTAGTCAGTAGCACCCACCCCCGCCCCGCCCTCACCCGAAAGCCATCAGATAATCTATATTTTGGTAAAGAAATACGAAAAATCAAAATTTATATCATCCAAATTTTTATTCAATCCAATCATCTGAAAATTACCAGAGTTCTAGTAGGGACTGAAATCCCTACACAATAGCCCTGAAGAAATAGAGAATTTTATTTCAATTTTTTAGTAGTAAAAGCAGGTTCACCGCGTAACGCCAATCAGACAATCATAAATTTGGTTTTTAATAAAACGAAAATAAAAATTTATTTGCATCCAAATTTATTTAATCTAATCATCTGAAAATTTTACCAGAGTTCTAGTAGGGACTGAACCCTACCACAATTCCTGAAGAAATTAAGAGAATTATATTTCCATTTTTTAGTAGTAGCAGGTTCACGCACCGTACGCCATCAGCACAATCAAAATTTTGGTAAAAATTTTAAATCGGAAAATAAAAATTTATTTCAGCCAAATTTATTCAATCTAATCATCTGAAAAATTACCAAAGAGTTCTAGTAGGGAACTGAACCCTACACAATCCTGAAGAATAGAGAATTTTATTTCAATTTTTTAGTATTAGCAGGTTTCACCCGTTACGCCATCAGACAATCCAAAATTTGGTAAAAAAACGAAAATAAAAAATTTTATTTCATCCAAATTTATTCAATCCTATTTATCTGAAAATTACCAGAGTTTTCTAGTAGGGACTGAACCCTACACAATCTCTGAAGAAATTTTTTTAGAGAATTTTTTATTTCCATTTTTTAGTAGTAGCAGGTTCACACCGTACGCCTTCAGACAATCAAAATTTGGTTTTAATAATATAAAAATTATTTAATATATATTAAAAACGAAAATAAATAAATTTATTTCATCCAAATTTATTTTTTTTGTTCTAATTCCTAATTCATCTGAAAATTACCAGAGTTCTAGTAGGGACTGAACCCTACCACAATTCATGATGATAGAGATAGAGAATTTTATTATTCAATTTGTTTAAGTTAGTAGCAAGCACCCTCACCCACCGGTATAGATATCACCCTCACCCGTACGACCATCAGACATAATCAAAAATTTGGTAAAAAATCCACGAAAATAAAAATTTATTCTCATTCAAATTTTATTTATTATAATCATCTGAAAAAATTACCAGAGTTTCTAGTAGGTGTCTGAACCCTATCACAATTCTGGAAGGAATAGAGAATTTTATTCTCAATTTTTTAGTAGTAGCCAGGTTCACGCACCGTACGCCATCCAGACAATCAAAAATTTGAGTTTTTAATAAAAACGAAAATAAAATATTTATTTCATCCTAATTTATTTAAATCTAATCATCTGAAAATTACCAGAGTTCTAGTAGGGACTGAACCCCTACACAATCCTGAAGAATAGAGAATTTTTATTTCTAATTTTTTTAGTAGTAGCAGGTTCACGCCGTACGCGAATAAACCGACGAAAAAAAAAAGGGGGGGGGACAATCAGAAACAGATCAAAATTTGGTTAATAAACCGAAAAATAATAAATTTAATTTCATCACGCAAATTTATTTATATCTTTTCATCTTTGAAATTTACCAGAGTTCTAGGTAGGGACTGAACCCTACACAATCCTTAAAGAAGTAGAGAATTTTATTTTCAATTTTTTAGTTATTGGTAAGCAGGTTCACACCGTACGCACTTCAGATCTATACCTATATTTGGTATAAAACGAAAATAAAAATTTATTTCATTCCAAATTTAATCTTTTTTCTAAAATCATCTGAAAATTATCCAGAGTTCTATAGTATGTGGACTCGCATCCCTATATTCTCCAATCCATAAAGAAATAGAGGGTATTGTTATTTCTAATTATTTTTAGTAGTAGCAGGTGCACACCGCTACGCTGTCAGACAATCACAAAATTTGGTAAAATCTCGATAAATAATTTTTTTATTTCTATCCATTTTTAGTTATATACTAATCATCTGGATAAAATTTACCTAGAGTTCTTAGTAGGGTCTGAAACACTTCATCATTCCTGAAGATTTGAGATTTTTTTTTTGCATTTTTTTAGTTGTAGCTGGTTCACTCCGGTCGCCATTATGTAATTTCTTTTTGGTGGGGTTTTTGTTTTTCTATATAATTGATGGCTTAATATTTATTTCATTCAAATTTATTCTATCTAATCAGGTTTTGGATTACCTGTGTGCGTGTTGGGGTGGCTTAACACTGTATAATTCATGGTTGTTGTTAGTGAATTGTGTGATTTCTTTTTGTTAGTAGTAGCAGGTTCACTCGTACGCCATCAGACAATCTAAAATTTGGTTTTATTTAACATAATAAAAAATCGAAAAATATAACAATTTATTTCACTCCAAATTTATTCATTTCAATCATCTGAAAATTTTCCCATAGATCTAGTAGGGACTAAACACCTACACAAAATCCTGAAGTTTTAGAGAACTTTTATTTCAATTTTTTAGTAGTAGCAGGTTCACCCGTACGCCTTCAGTCAATCAAAATTTGGTAAAAACGAAAAAAAAAAATTTATTTCATCTCAAATTTATGTAATATATTCATTATGAAAATTACCAGAGTTCTTGAAGGGTCTGAACCCTACACAATTCTGAAGAATAGAGAATTTTATTCCATTTTTTTAGTAGTAGCACCATCACCCGAACCGCCCATCAGACAATCAAAAATTTTGGTAAAATCACGAAAATAAAAATTTATTTCATCCAAAATTTATTTCTATCTAATCATCTGAAAATTACCAGAGTTCTAGTAGGGACTGAAACCTACACAATCCCTGAAGAATAGAGAATTTTTTTTCATATTTTTAGTAGTAGAAGGTTCTCACCCGTACGCCATCAGACAATCACAATTTGGTTTTTTATTTTAAAAACGAAAATACAAAATTTATTTCTTACAAAATTTATTCATTTCATTCATCTGAAAATTGTTCAGAGTTCGTAGTGGGAACATGAAACCTACACTATCATGAAAGAATTAGAGAATTTTTATTTTCAATTTTTTAGTAGTTATTAGCAGGTTCACCCGTACGCTATCAGACATTTAAATTGGTTTATTTGGTAAAAACTCGAATCAATATAAAATTTATTACATCTCCAAATTTATTTACATCCTGAATCATCTGAAAATGTACACAGAGTTCTAGTAGGGACTGAACCTTACTCAATCCTAAAGAATAGAGAATTTTATTTCAATTTTTTTAGTTAGTAGCAGGTTCACCCGTATACGCATTCAGAACAATCAAACATTTGGTATAAAACGATAAAAAAAAAAAGTTTATTTCATCAAAATTTATTTAATCTAATAATCTGAATAATTACTCTGAGTTCTAGAAGGGTCTGAACCCTTCACTCAAATTCTGAAGACATAGAGAATTTTATTTCCATTTTTTAGTAGTAGCACCTCACCCGAACGCCATCAGGACAATTCAATATTTGGTTAAAAACGAAAATTTAAAATTTATTTCACTCCAAATCTTTTCAATCCAATTCATCTGAAAATTACCAGAGTTCTAGGGGGGGGTGGTAGGGACTGAACCCTACACAATCCTGAAGAATAGAGAATTTTCTATTTCAATTTTTTAGTAGTAGCAGGTTCACCCGTACGCCATCTGACAATCAAAATTTGGTTAAAAAAAAGAAATTAAAATTTATTTCTTCCAAATTTATTCATTTCAAACAAACTGAAAAATTACCAGAGTTCTAGTAGGGGACTGAACCCTACACAATCCTGATAGAATTAGTGAATTTTATTTCTTTTTTTTGAGTTAGTAGCTGGTTCACCCGTACGCTATCAGACATTTAAAAATTTTGGTAAAATAGAAATTAATAAATTTATTACATCAAATATTTATTTAACCTAATCATCTGAAAATTACCAGTGTTCTAGTAGGGACTGAACCTTACACAATCCATAAAGAATAGAGAAATTTTATTTCAATTTTTTAGTAGTAGCAGGTTCACCCGTACTGCCATCAGACAATCAAAATTTAGTAAAAAACGAAAATAAAAAATGTATTTCATCCAAAAATTTATTCGTATCTAATCATCTGAAAATTACCTGATAGTTCTTGTGGGGTCTGAACCCTTACACAATTCTGAAGAACTAGAGAATTTTATTCTCAATTTTTTTAGTTAGTAGCAGGTTCACCCGTACGCAATCAGGACCAATCAAAATGTGGGTAAAAACGAAAATAAAATTTTATTTCATCCACATTTATTTATTTCAAATCATCTGGAAAATTACAATAGTAGTTCTAGTAGGGACACTAAACCCTACCACAATCCTGAAGATTAGAGAATTTTATTTCAATTTTTTAAGTAGTAGCAGGTTCACCCGTTACGCCTTCAGACACAATCAAAATTTAGTAAAAAAACGTAAATTAAAAATGTATTTTTTTTTTTTTTTTTCCATCCAAATTTATTTCATCTAATCAATCTGAAAATTACCAAGAGTTCGTAGTGGGGTCCAGAACCCTTCACAATTCTGAAGAATATGAGATATTTTTATTCAATTTTTAGCTAGTAGCAGGTTCACCCGTACGCCATCAGAACATTCATAAATTTGGTTTATAAAAAAACACGATAATAAAAATTTATTTCTATCCTAATTTATTTAATCTAATCATCTGAAAAATTACTATAGTTTTAGTATGGGACTGAACCCTACACAATTCTTAAAGAATAGAGAATTTTATTTCAATTTTTTAAGCTGTAGCTCCCTCACCCTTACGCCATCAGACAATCAAAATTTGGTAAAAACGAAAATAAAAATTTATTTCATCCAATTTTATTCATTTCAATCATCTGAAAATTACCAGAGTTCTGTGTAGGGACTGAAACCCTACACCTAATCCTGAAGGAATAGAGAATTTTATTTCCATTTTTTAGTAGTAGCACCCTCACCCGAACGCCATCAGACAATCAAAATTTAGTTAAAAACGAAAATAAAATTTTATATTTCATCCAAATTTACTTAATTTAATTATCTGAAAATTACCAGAGTTCTAGTAGGGACTGAACCCTACACAATTTGAAGGAATAGAGAATTTTTATTTTCAATTTTTTAGCGTAGCTCCCTTCACCCGTACGCCAATCAGACAATCAAAAATTTGGTAAAAACGAAAATTAAAATTTATTTCATCCAATATTTATTCATTTCAATGCATCTGAAAATTACCAGAGTTCTGAGTTTAGTAGGGACTGAACCCTATCTCAATTTCTGAAGAATAGAGAATTTTATATTTAAATTTTTTGAGTAGTAAGCTCGGTATAACCCGTAACGCCATCAGACAATCAAAAATTTGGTAAAAACGAAAATACAAAATTTATTTCATCCTAAATTTATTTCAAATCTAATTCATTCTGAAAATTACCAGAGTTCTAGAAGGGACTGAACCCTACACAATTCTGAAGAATAGGAGAATTTTTATTTCAATTTTTTAGTACTGAGCTAGCAGGTTCACCCGTACGCCAGATCAGACAATCAAAAATTTGGTAAAAAAACGAATAATAAAAATTTATTTCATCCAAAATTTATTTTTAATCTAATCATCTGGAAAAATTACCAGAGTTCTAAGTAGGGACTGAACCCTTACACAAGTCCTCGAAGAATAGAGAATATTTATTTCAATTTTTTTTAGTAGTAGCAGGTTCACCCGTACGCCATCAGACAATCAAAAATTTTGGTAGATTTAAAAACGAATTAAATAAAATATTTATTTCATCCAAAATTGTATTTTTTCTAATCATCTGGAAAAAATTACCAGAGTTCTTGTAGGGCGAGCTGTACCCTATCCACAATTATGAAGAATAGAGAATTTTAATTTCAATTTTTTTTAGTCAGTAAGGCAGGTTCACCCGTACGCCATCAGACAATCCAAAATTTCGGTTTTATAAAAAATATTACGAAAATAAAATATTATTTATTTCTTAAATTTATTTAATCTAATCATCTGAAAATTACCAGAGTTCTAAGTAGGGACTGAACCTTACACAATCCCAATTTGAAGAATTAGAGACATTTTATTTCAACTTTTTTTAAGTAGACGTAGCAGGTTCACCCGTACCGCCATCAGACAATCAAAAATTGTGGTTAAAAACGAAAATAAAAATTTAATTTTATCTCAAACATTTTATTATTTCTTATCATTTCTTGGGAACAATTACCAGAGTTTAAGTAGGGACTGAACCTACCACAATCCTGAATGAAATAGAGAATTTTATTCAATTTCCCCTTTAGTTCAGTAGCAGGGTTTCACCCGTACAGCCATCAGACCAATCAAAAATTTGGTTAAATTTTTTTTTAAACGAAAATTAAAAATTATTCCATCACACAAATTTATTTATTTCAATACATCGTCGAAAATTACCAGAGTTCTAGTAGGGACTGAATCCCTTACCACAATCTTGAAGGTATATTGGAATATTGTATTTCAATTTTTTAGTAGTTGGCAGGTTCACCCGAACGCCATCAGACAATTCATAAATTTGGTGTTGAAATACGAAAATACAAAGTTATTTTATCCTAAATTTATTCATTCCAATCATATGAAAAATTACCAGAGTTCTAGTAGGGACTGAACCCTACACAATCCTGAAGAATGGAGAATTTTATTTCCATATTTCTAGTAGTAGCACCCTCACCCCGAAACGCCATAAGGACAATCATAATTTGGTAAAAACGAAAATAAAAAATTTATTTCAATCCAAATTTATTTCAATCCAATCATTATGAATAATTACCAGAGTTCTAGTAGGGACTGAACACTACACAATTCCTGATAGAATAGAGAATTTTATTTCAATTTTTTAGTAGTAGCAGCAGGTTCCACCCGGTACGGCCTATTCAGGGCATATATCAAATAATTTTGGTTATGTAAAAAAAACGGGACATTAAACAATTTATTTCATCCAAATTTATTAAAATCTAATTCATCTGAAAAAGTACCAGGAGTTCTTCTGTAGGCGATCCTTGTATCCTATAACACAATACCTGAAGAATAGAGAATTTTATTTCAACATTTTTTTTAAGTAGTAGCCCAGGTTCACCCGTACGCCATCAGACCAATACCAAATTTGGTTTAAAAACGAGAAAAATAATAAATTTATTCCATCCAAATTTATTTTATTCTAATCATCTGTAAAATTTACCAAGAGTTCTAGTAGGGTGACCTGAAACCCTACGCAAGTTCTGAAGAATAGAGAATTTTATTTCCAATTTTTTAGTAGTAAGCAGGTTCACCCGTTACGCCATTCAGGTATAATCCAAATAAAGTTGGTAAAATTTAAAAACGAAAATAAAAATTTATTTCATTCTAAATCTTATTTAATCTTATCATCTGAAAAATTACCAGAGTTCTAGTAGGGACTGAACCCTACACAATCCTGAAGAATAGAGAATTTTATTTCAATTTTTTTGTCAGTAGCAGGATCACCCGAACGCCATCAGGACACACTCAAAAATTTGGTTAAGAAAACGAAAATAAAAATATTTATTTCTTCCACAACTTTTATTTTATCCAAGTCATATCTGAAAATTACCAGAGTTCTAGTAGGGAACTGAACCCTACACAATCCTGAAGAATAGAGAATTTTATTTCAATTTTATTTAGTAGTAGCAGGTTCACCCGGTACGCATTCAGACAAATCAAAATTTGGTGATAAAAAACGAAAATTCAAAAATTTATTTCATCCAAATTTATTTAATCTATATCATCTGAAAAACTTACTTATAGTTTCTAGTAGGGGCTGGAAACCATACACAATTCCATGAAGTATAGAGAATTTTATTTCAATTGTTTTTTGAGTAGTAGCAGGTTCACCCCGAAACGCCATCAGACAATCAAAATTTGGTGGAAAACAGAAAATAAAAATTTATTTCATTCCAAATTTATTCAATCCAATCATCTGAAAATTACCAGGAGTTCTAGTAGGGACTGAACCCTACTACTATCCTCGAAAGGAATAGAGAATTTTTATTTCAATTTTTTAGTTGGTAGCACCCCTTTCCACCAACACCGTACGGCCATCAGACAATCAAAATTTGGTAAAAACGTAAATTTTAAAATTTATTACATCCAAAATTTAGTTTATCTAATCATCGTATAAATTAGTACCAGTTTTCTTGTGGGGTCCTGAACCCTTCACAATTATGATGATTAGAGTATTTTCCATTTCAATTTTTTAGTAGTAGCAGGTTCACCCCCGTACGCCATCAGACAATCAAAATTTCTGTAATAAACGAAAATTAAATATTTCTATTTTATCCAAATTTATTTAATCTATATTCATCTGAAAATTACTATTGTGTTAGTAGGGGCTGAAACCCTTCACAATCCTGTAGAATAGTAGAATTTTTTTTCCATTTGTTAGTAGTAGCACACCCAACCGAACGCCATCAGACAATCAAAATTTTGTAAAATAACGAAAATAAAAATTTATTTCATCCAATTTTATTCTATCCAATCATCTGAAATTTACCAGTGTTCTAGTAGGGACTGAACCCTACACAATCCTGAAGAATAGAGATTGTTTATTTCATTTTTTTAGTAGTAGCACCCTCACCCGAACGCCATCAGACAATCAAAATTTGGTAAAAACGAAAATAAAAATTTATTTCATCCAAATTTATTCAATCTAATCATCTGAAAATTACCAGAGTTCTAGTAGGGACTGAACCCTACACAATCCTGAAGAATAGAGAATTTTATTTCAAATTTTTAGTAGTAGCAGGTTCACCCGTACGCCATCAGACAATCAAAATTTGGTAAAAACGAAAATAAAAATTTATTTCATCCAAATTTATTCAATCTAATCATCTGAAAATTACCAGAGTTCTAGTAGGGACTGAACCCTACACAATCCTGAAGAATAGAGAATTTTATTTCAATTTTTTAGTAGTAGCAGGTTCACCCGTACGCCATCAGACAATCAAAATTGGTAAAAACGAAAATAAAAATTTATTTTATCCAAATTTATTAAATCTAATCATCTGAAAATTACCAGAGTTTTAGTAGGGACTGAACCCTACACAATCCAAAGAATAGAGAATTTTATTTCAATTTTTTAGTAGTAGCAGGTTCACCCGTACGCCATCAGACAATCAAAATTTGGTAAAAACGAAAATAAAAATTTATTTCATCCAAATTTATTTAATCTAATCATCTGAAAATTACCAGAGTTCTAGTAGGGACTGAACCCTACACAATCCTGAAGAATAGAGAATTTTATTTCAATTTTTAGTAGTAGCAGGTTCACCCGTACGCCATCAGACAATCAAAATTTGGTAAAAAACGAAAATAAAAATTTATTTCATCCAAATTTATTTAATCTAATCATCTGAAAATTACCAGAGTTCTAGTAGGGACTGAACCCTACACAATTCTGAAGAATAGAGAATTTTATTTCAATTTTTTAGTAGTAGCAGGTTCACCCGAACGCCATCAGACAATCAAAATTTGGTAAAAACGAAAATAAAAATTTATTTCATCCAAATTTATTTAATCTAATCATCTGAAAATTACCAGAGTTCTAGTAGGGACTGAACCCTACACAATCCTGAAGAATAAGAATTTTATTTCAATTTTTTAGTAGTAGCAGGTTCACCCCGTACGCCATCAGACAATCAAAATTTGGTAAAAACGAAAATAAAAATTATTTCATCCAAATTTATTCAATCTAATCATCTGAAAATTACCAGAGTTCTAGTAGGGACTGAACCCTACACAATCCTGAAGAATAGAGAATTTTATTTCAATTTTTTAGTAGTAGCAGGTTCACCCGTACGCCATCAGACAATCAAAATTTGGTAAAAACGAAAATAAAAAATTTATTTCATCCAAATTTATTTAATCTAATCATCTGAAAATTACCAGAGTTCTAGTAGGGACTGAACCCTACACAATCCTGAAGAATAGAGAATTTTATATTCAATTTTTTAGTAGTAGCACCCTCACACCGTACGCCATCAGACAATCAAAATTTGGTAAAAACGAAAATAAAAAATTATTTCATCCAAATTTATTCAATCCAATCATCTGAAAATTACCAGAGTTCTAGTAGGGACTGACCCTACACAATCCTGAAGAA
>JAVJHT010000051.1:0-38000 GCA_032872505.1 Leptopilina syphax
CAACATGTGGTTTTTAAAAAAAGGCAATTATGAGAACATGTGTTTTTCACAAAACAACATGTGGTTTTTCAATGAAAAAAACAACATGTTGTTTTTACAAAAAATAAGGTAATTATGAGAACATGTGTTTTAGACAAAACAACATGTGGTTTTTCAATGGAAAAAAGAACATGTGGTTTTATCAAAACAACATGTGTATTTTTCAATGGAAAAAACAACATGTGGTTTTTACAAAATAACATGTGGTTTTTAAAAAAAGGCAATTATGAGAATATGTGTTTTTCACAAAACAACATGTGGTTTTTACATGAAAAAAACAACATGTGGTTTTTTAATACAAAAAACAACATGTGTTTTTTACCAAAAAATAAGGCAATTATGATAACATGTGTTTTTATCAAAACAACATGTGGTTTTTACAAAACAACATGTTCTTTTTCAATACAAAAAACAACATGTGTATTTTTCAATGAAAAAAACAACATGTGGTTTTTACAAAATAGGCAATTATGAGAACACGTATTTTTATCAAAACAACATGTTCTTTTTCAATATAAAAAACAACATGTGGTTTTTCAATGAAAAAAACAACATGTGGTTTTTATAAAATAGGCAATTATGAGAACACTTATTTTTATCAAAACAACATGTGTTTTTTTAATACAGAAAACAACATGTGGTTTTTCGATAAATATAAGGCAATTATGAGAACATGTGGTTTTACCAAAACAACATGTGTATTTTTCAATGGAAAAAACAACATGTGGTTTTTACAAAATAACATGTGGTTTTTAAAAAAAGGCAATTATGAGAACATGTGTTTTTCACAAAACAACATGTGGTTTTTCAATGAAAAAAACAACATGTGGTTTTTCGATAAATATAAGGCAATTATGAGAACATGTGGTTTTTACAAAACAACATGTTCTTTTTCAATATAAAAAACAACATGTGGTTTTTCAATGAAAAAAACAACATGTGGTTTTTATAAAATAGGCAATTATGAGAACACTTATTTTTATCAAAACAACATGTGTTTTTTTAATACAGAAAACAACATGTGGTTTTTCGATAAATATAAGGCAATTATGAGAACATGTGGTTTTACCAAAACAACATGTGTATTTTTCAATGGAAAAAACAACATGTGGTTTTTACAAAATAACATGTGGTTTTTAAAAAAAGGCAATTATGAGAACATGTGTTTTTCACAAAACAACATGTGGTTTTTCAATGAAAAAAACAACATGTTGTTTTTACAAAAAATAAGGTAATTATGAGAACATGTGTTTTAGACAAAACAACATGTGGTTTTTCAATGGAAAAAAGAACATGTGGTTTTATCAAAACAACATGTGTATTTTTCAATGGAAAAAACAACATGTGGTTTTTACAAAATAACATGTGGTTTTTAAAAAAAGGCAATTATGAGAATATGTGTTTTTCACAAAACAACATGTGGTTTTTACATGAAAAAAACCACATGTGGTTTTTACAAAATAACATGTGGTTTTTAAAAAAAGGCAATTATGAGAACATGTGTTTTTCACAAAACAACATGTGGTTTTTCAATGAAAAAAACAACATGTGGTTTTTCGATAAATATAAGGCAATTATGAGAACATGTGGTTTTTACAAAACAACATGTTCTTTTTCAATATAAAAAACAACATGTGGTTTTTCAATGAAAAAAACAACATGTGGTTTTTATAAAATAGGCAATTATGAGAACACTTATTTTTATCAAAACAACATGTGTTTTTTTAATACAGAAAACAACATGTGGTTTTTCGATAAATATAAGGCAATTATGAGAACATGTGGTTTTACCAAAACAACATGTGTATTTTTCAATGGAAAAAACAACATGTGGTTTTTACAAAATAACATGTGGTTTTTTAAAAAAAGGCAATTATGAGAACATGTGTTTTTCACAAAACAACATGTGGTTTTTCAATGAAAAAAACAACATGTTGTTTTTACAAAAAATAAGGTAATTATGAGAACATGTGTTTTAGACAAAACAACATGTGGTTTTTCAATGGAAAAAAGAACATGTGGTTTTATCAAAACAACATGTGTATTTTTCAATGGAAAAAACAACATGTGGTTTTTACAAAATAACATGTGGTTTTTAAAAAAAGGCAATTATGAGAACATGTGTTTTTCACAAAACAACATGTGGTTTTTACAAAAAATATGGTAATTATGAGAACATGTGTTTTTGACAAAACAACATGTGGTTTTTCAATATAAAAAAAAACAACATGTGGTTTTTAAAAAAAGGCAATTATGAGAACATGTGTTTTTCACAAAACAACATGTGGTTTTTCAATGAAAAAAACAACATGTTGTTTTTACAAAAAATAAGGTAATTATGAGAACATGTGTTTTAGACAAAACAACATGTGGTTTTTCAATGGAAAAAAGAACATGTGGTTTTATCAAAACAACATGTGTATTTTTCAATGGAAAAAACAACATGTGGTTTTTACAAAATAACATGTGGTTTTTAAAAAAAGGCAATTATGAGAATATGTGTTTTTCACAAAACAACATGTGGTTTTTACATGAAAAAAACAACATGTGGTTTTTTAATACAAAAAACAACATGTGTTTTTTACCAAAAAATAAGGCAATTATGATAACATGTGTTTTTATCAAAACAACATGTGGTTTTTACAAAACAACATGTTCTTTTTCAATACAAAAAACAACATGTGTATTTTTCAATGAAAAAAACAACATGTGGTTTTTACAAAATAGGCAATTATGAGAACACGTATTTTTATCAAAACAACATGTTCTTTTTCAATATAAAAAACAACATGTGGTTTTTCAATGAAAAAAACAACATGTGTTTTTTACCAATAAATAAGGCAATTATTAGAACATGTGTTTTTATCAAAACAACATGTGGTTTTTCAATACAAAAAACAACATGTGGTTTTTACAAAAAATAAGGTAATTATGAGAACATGTGTTTTTGACAAAACAACATGTGGTTTTTCAATGGAAAAAAGAACATGTGGTTTTATCAAAACAACATGTGTATTTTTCAATGGAAAAAACAACATGTGGTTTTTACAAAATAACATGTGGTTTTTAAAAAAAGGCAATTATGAGAACATGTGTTTTTCACAAAACAACATGTGGTTTTTCAATGAAAAAAACAACATGTTGTTTTTACAAAAAATAAGGTAATTATGAGAACATGTGTTTTAGACAAAACAACATGTGGTTTTTCAATGGAAAAAAGAACATGTGGTTTTATCAAAACAACATGTGTATTTTTCAATGGAAAAAACAACATGTGGTTTTTACAAAATAACATGTGGTTTTTAAAAAAAGGCAATTATGAGAACATGTGTTTTTCACAAAACAACATGTGGTTTTTACAAAAAATATGGTAATTATGAGAACATGTGTTTTTGACAAAACAACATGTGGTTTTTCAATATAAAAAAAAACAACATGTGGTTTTTAAAAAAAGGCAATTATGAGAACATGTGTTTTTCACAAAACAACATGTGGTTTTTCAATGAAAAAAACAACATGTTGTTTTTACAAAAAATAAGGTAATTATGAGAACATGTGTTTTAGACAAAACAACATGTGGTTTTTCAATGGAAAAAAGAACATGTGGTTTTATCAAAACAACATGTGTATTTTTCAATGGAAAAAACAACATGTGGTTTTTACAAAATAACATGTGGTTTTTAAAAAAAGGCAATTATGAGAATATGTGTTTTTCACAAAACAACATGTGGTTTTTACATGAAAAAAACAACATGTGGTTTTTTAATACAAAAAACAACATGTGTTTTTTACCAAAAAATAAGGCAATTATGATAACATGTGTTTTTATCAAAACAACATGTGGTTTTTACAAAACAACATGTTCTTTTTCAATACAAAAAACAACATGTGTATTTTTCAATGAAAAAAACAACATGTGGTTTTTACAAAATAGGCAATTATGAGAACACGTATTTTTATCAAAACAACATGTTCTTTTTCAATATAAAAAACAACATGTGGTTTTTCAATGAAAAAAACAACATGTGGTTTTTATAAAATAGGCAATTATGAGAACACTTATTTTTATCAAAACAACATGTGTTTTTTTAATACAGAAAACAACATGTGGTTTTTCGATAAATATAAGGCAATTATGAGAACATGTGGTTTTACCAAAACAACATGTGTATTTTTCAATGGAAAAAACAACATGTGGTTTTTACAAAATAACATGTGGTTTTTAAAAAAAGGCAATTATGAGAACATGTGTTTTTCACAAAACAACATGTGGTTTTTCAATGAAAAAAACAACATGTGGTTTTTCGATAAATATAAGGCAATTATGAGAACATGTGGTTTTTACAAAACAACATGTTCTTTTTCAATATAAAAAACAACATGTGGTTTTTCAATGAAAAAAACAACATGTGGTTTTTATAAAATAGGCAATTATGAGAACACTTATTTTTATCAAAACAACATGTGTTTTTTTAATACAGAAAACAACATGTGGTTTTTCGATAAATATAAGGCAATTATGAGAACATGTGGTTTTACCAAAACAACATGTGTATTTTTCAATGGAAAAAACAACATGTGGTTTTTACAAAATAACATGTGGTTTTTAAAAAAAGGCAATTATGAGAACATGTGTTTTTCACAAAACAACATGTGGTTTTTCAATGAAAAAAACAACATGTTGTTTTTACAAAAAATAAGGTAATTATGAGAACATGTGTTTTAGACAAAACAACATGTGGTTTTTCAATGGAAAAAAGAACATGTGGTTTTATCAAAACAACATGTGTATTTTTCAATGGAAAAAACAACATGTGGTTTTTACAAAATAACATGTGGTTTTTAAAAAAAGGCAATTATGAGAATATGTGTTTTTCACAAAACAACATGTGGTTTTTACATGAAAAAAACCACATGTGGTTTTTACAAAATAACATGTGGTTTTTAAAAAAAGGCAATTATGAGAACATGTGTTTTTCACAAAACAACATGTGGTTTTTCAATGAAAAAAACAACATGTGGTTTTTCGATAAATATAAGGCAATTATGAGAACATGTGGTTTTTACAAAACAACATGTTCTTTTTCAATATAAAAAACAACATGTGGTTTTTCAATGAAAAAAACAACATGTGGTTTTTATAAAATAGGCAATTATGAGAACACTTATTTTTATCAAAACAACATGTGTTTTTTTAATACAGAAAACAACATGTGGTTTTTCGATAAATATAAGGCAATTATGAGAACATGTGGTTTTACCAAAACAACATGTGTATTTTTCAATGGAAAAAACAACATGTGGTTTTTACAAAATAACATGTGGTTTTTAAAAAAAGGCAATTATGAGAACATGTGTTTTTCACAAAACAACATGTGGTTTTTCAATGAAAAAAACAACATGTTGTTTTTACAAAAAATAAGGTAATTATGAGAACATGTGTTTTAGACAAAACAACATGTGGTTTTTCAATGGAAAAAAGAACATGTGGTTTTATCAAAACAACATGTGTATTTTTCAATGGAAAAAACAACATGTGGTTTTTACAAAATAACATGTGGTTTTTAAAAAAAGGCAATTATGAGAATATGTGTTTTTCACAAAACAACATGTGGTTTTTACATGAAAAAAACAACATGTGGTTTTTTAATACAAAAAACAACATGTGTTTTTTACCAAAAAATAAGGCAATTATGATAACATGTGTTTTTATCAAAACAACATGTGGTTTTTACAAAACAACATGTTCTTTTTCAATACAAAAAACAACATGTGTATTTTTCAATGAAAAAAACAACATGTGGTTTTTTACAAAATAGGCAATTATGAGAACACGTATTTTTATCAAAACAACATGTTCTTTTTCAATATAAAAAACAACATGTGGTTTTTCAATGAAAAAAACAACATGTGTTTTTTACCAATAAATAAGGCAATTATTAGAACATGTGTTTTTATCAAAACAACATGTGGTTTTTCAATACAAAAAACAACATGTGGTTTTTACAAAAAATAAGGTAATTATGAGAACATGTGTTTTTGACAAAACAACATGTGGTTTTTCAATGGAAAAAAGAACATGTGGTTTTATCAAAACAACATGTGTATTTTTCAATGGAAAAAACAACATGTGGTTTTTACAAAATAACATGTGGTTTTTAAAAAAAGGCAATTATGAGAACATGTGTTTTTCACAAAACAACATGTGGTTTTTCAATGAAAAAAACAACATGTTGTTTTTACAAAAAATAAGGTAATTATGAGAACATGTGTTTTAGACAAAACAACATGTGGTTTTTCAATGGAAAAAAGAACATGTGGTTTTATCAAAACAACATGTGTATTTTTCAATGGAAAAAACAACATGTGGTTTTTACAAAATAACATGTGGTTTTTAAAAAAAGGCAATTATGAGAACATGTGTTTTTCACAAAACAACATGTGGTTTTTACAAAAAATATGGTAATTATGAGAACATGTGTTTTTGACAAAACAACATGTGGTTTTTCAATATAAAAAAAAACAACATGTGGTTTTTAAAAAAAGGCAATTATGAGAACATGTGTTTTTCACAAAACAACATGTGGTTTTTCAATGAAAAAAACAACATGTTGTTTTTACAAAAAATAAGGTAATTATGAGAACATGTGTTTTAGACAAAACAACATGTGGTTTTTCAATGGAAAAAAGAACATGTGGTTTTATCAAAACAACATGTGTATTTTTCAATGGAAAAAACAACATGTGGTTTTTACAAAATAACATGTGGTTTTTAAAAAAAGGCAATTATGAGAATATGTGTTTTTCACAAAACAACATGTGGTTTTTACATGAAAAAAACAACATGTGGTTTTTTAATACAAAAAACAACATGTGTTTTTTACCAAAAAATAAGGCAATTATGATAACATGTGTTTTTATCAAAACAACATGTGGTTTTTACAAAACAACATGTTCTTTTTCAATACAAAAAACAACATGTGTATTTTTCAATGAAAAAAACAACATGTGGTTTTTACAAAATAGGCAATTATGAGAACACGTATTTTTATCAAAACAACATGTTCTTTTTCAATATAAAAAACAACATGTGGTTTTTCAATGAAAAAAACAACATGTGGTTTTTATAAAATAGGCAATTATGAGAACACTTATTTTTATCAAAACAACATGTGTTTTTTTAATACAGAAAACAACATGTGGTTTTTCGATAAATATAAGGCAATTATGAGAACATGTGGTTTTACCAAAACAACATGTGTATTTTTCAATGGAAAAAACAACATGTGGTTTTTACAAAATAACATGTGGTTTTTAAAAAAAGGCAATTATGAGAACATGTGTTTTTCACAAAACAACATGTGGTTTTTCAATGAAAAAAACAACATGTGGTTTTTCGATAAATATAAGGCAATTATGAGAACATGTGGTTTTTACAAAACAACATGTTCTTTTTCAATATAAAAAACAACATGTGGTTTTTCAATGAAAAAAACAACATGTGGTTTTTATAAAATAGGCAATTATGAGAACACTTATTTTTATCAAAACAACATGTGTTTTTTTAATACAGAAAACAACATGTGGTTTTTCGATAAATATAAGGCAATTATGAGAACATGTGGTTTTACCAAAACAACATGTGTATTTTTCAATGGAAAAAACAACATGTGGTTTTTACAAAATAACATGTGGTTTTTAAAAAAAGGCAATTATGAGAACATGTGTTTTTCACAAAACAACATGTGGTTTTTCAATGAAAAAAACAACATGTTGTTTTTACAAAAAATAAGGTAATTATGAGAACATGTGTTTTAGACAAAACAACATGTGGTTTTTCAATGGAAAAAAGAACATGTGGTTTTATCAAAACAACATGTGTATTTTTCAATGGAAAAAACAACATGTGGTTTTTACAAAATAACATGTGGTTTTTAAAAAAAGGCAATTATGAGAATATGTGTTTTTCACAAAACAACATGTGGTTTTTACATGAAAAAAACAACATGTGGTTTTTTAAAAAATAACATGTGGTTTTTAAAAAAAGGCAATTATGAGAACATGTGTTTTTCACAAAACAACATGTGGTTTTTCAATGAAAAAAACAACATGTGGTTTTTCGATAAATATAAGGCAATTATGAGAACATGTGGTTTTTACAAAACAACATGTTCTTTTTCAATATAAAAAACAACATGTGGTTTTTCAATGAAAAAAACAACATGTGGTTTTTATAAAATAGGCAATTATGAGAACACTTATTTTTATCAAAACAACATGTGTTTTTTTAATACAGAAAACAACATGTGGTTTTTCGATAAATATAAGGCAATTATGAGAACATGTGGTTTTACCAAAACAACATGTGTATTTTTCAATGGAAAAAACAACATGTGGTTTTTACAAAATAACATGTGGTTTTTAAAAAAAGGCAATTATGAGAACATGTGTTTTTCACAAAACAACATGTGGTTTTTCAATGAAAAAAACAACATGTTGTTTTTACAAAAAATAAGGTAATTATGAGAACATGTGTTTTAGACAAAACAACATGTGGTTTTTCAATGGAAAAAAGAACATGTGGTTTTATCAAAACAACATGTGTATTTTTCAATGGAAAAAACAACATGTGGTTTTTACAAAATAACATGTGGTTTTTAAAAAAAGGCAATTATGAGAATATGTGTTTTTCACAAAACAACATGTGGTTTTTACATGAAAAAAACAACATGTGGTTTTTTAATACAAAAAACAACATGTGTTTTTTACCAAAAAATAAGGCAATTATGATAACATGTGTTTTTATCAAAACAACATGTGGTTTTTACAAAACAACATGTTCTTTTTCAATACAAAAAACAACATGTGTATTTTTCAATGAAAAAAACAACATGTGGTTTTTACAAAATAGGCAATTATGAGAACACGTATTTTTATCAAAACAACATGTTCTTTTTCAATATAAAAAACAACATGTGGTTTTTCAATGAAAAAAACAACATGTGTTTTTTACCAATAAATAAGGCAATTATTAGAACATGTGTTTTTATCAAAACAACATGTGGTTTTTCAATACAAAAAACAACATGTTGTTTTTACAAAAAATAAGGTAATTATGAGAACATGTGTTTTTGACAAAACAACATGTGGTTTTTCAATGGAAAAAAGAACATGTGGTTTTATCAAAACAACATGTGTATTTTTCAATGGAAAAAACAACATGTGGTTTTTACAAAATAACATGTGGTTTTTAAAAAAAGGCAATTATGAGAACATGTGTTTTTCACAAAACAACATGTGGTTTTTCAATGAAAAAAACAACATGTTGTTTTTACAAAAAATAAGGTAATTATGAGAACATGTGTTTTAGACAAAACAACATGTGGTTTTTCAATGGAAAAAAGAACATGTGGTTTTATCAAAACAACATGTGTATTTTTCAATGGAAAAAACAACATGTGGTTTTTACAAAATAACATGTGGTTTTTAAAAAAAGGCAATTATGAGAACATGTGTTTTTCACAAAACAACATGTGGTTTTTACAAAAAATATGGTAATTATGAGAACATGTGTTTTTCACAAAACAACATGTGGTTTTTCAATGAAAAAAACAACATGTTGTTTTTACAAAAAATAAGGTAATTATGAGAACATGTGTTTTAGACAAAACAACATGTGGTTTTTCAATGGAAAAAAGAACATGTGGTTTTATCAAAACAACATGTGTATTTTTCAATGGAAAAAACAACATGTGGTTTTTACAAAATAACATGTGGTTTTTAAAAAAAGGCAATTATGAGAATATGTGTTTTTCACAAAACAACATGTGGTTTTTACATGAAAAAAACAACATGTGGTTTTTTAATACAAAAAACAACATGTGTTTTTTACCAAAAAATAAGGCAATTATGATAACATGTGTTTTTATCAAAACAACATGTGGTTTTTACAAAACAACATGTTCTTTTTCAATACAAAAAACAACATGTGTATTTTTCAATGAAAAAAACAACATGTGGTTTTTACAAAATAGGCAATTATGAGAACACGTATTTTTATCAAAACAACATGTTCTTTTTCAATATAAAAAACAACATGTGGTTTTTCAATGAAAAAAACAACATGTGGTTTTTATAAAATAGGCAATTATGAGAACACTTATTTTTATCAAAACAACATGTGTTTTTTTAATACAGAAAACAACATGTGGTTTTTCGATAAATATAAGGCAATTATGAGAACATGTGGTTTTACCAAAACAACATGTGTATTTTTCAATGGAAAAAACAACATGTGGTTTTTACAAAATAACATGTGGTTTTTAAAAAAAGGCAATTATGAGAACATGTGTTTTTCACAAAACAACATGTGGTTTTTCAATGAAAAAAACAACATGTGGTTTTTCGATAAATATAAGGCAATTATGAGAACATGTGGTTTTTACAAAACAACATGTTCTTTTTCAATATAAAAAACAACATGTGGTTTTTCAATGAAAAAAACAACATGTGGTTTTTATAAAATAGGCAATTATGAGAACACTTATTTTTATCAAAACAACATGTGTTTTTTTAATACAGAAAACAACATGTGGTTTTTCGATAAATATAAGGCAATTATGAGAACATGTGGTTTTACCAAAACAACATGTGTATTTTTCAATGGAAAAAACAACATGTGGTTTTTACAAAATAACATGTGGTTTTTAAAAAAAGGCAATTATGAGAACATGTGTTTTTCACAAAACAACATGTGGTTTTTCAATGAAAAAAACAACATGTTGTTTTTACAAAAAATAAGGTAATTATGAGAACATGTGTTTTAGACAAAACAACATGTGGTTTTTCAATGGAAAAAAGAACATGTGGTTTTATCAAAACAACATGTGTATTTTTCAATGGAAAAAACAACATGTGGTTTTTACAAAATAACATGTGGTTTTTAAAAAAAGGCAATTATGAGAATATGTGTTTTTCACAAAACAACATGTGGTTTTTACATGAAAAAAACCACATGTGGTTTTTACAAAATAACATGTGGTTTTTAAAAAAAGGCAATTATGAGAACATGTGTTTTTCACAAAACAACATGTGGTTTTTCAATGAAAAAAACAACATGTGGTTTTTCGATAAATATAAGGCAATTATGAGAACATGTGGTTTTTACAAAACAACATGTTCTTTTTCAATATAAAAAACAACATGTGGTTTTTCAATGAAAAAAACAACATGTGGTTTTTATAAAATAGGCAATTATGAGAACACTTATTTTTATCAAAACAACATGTGTTTTTTTAATACAGAAAACAACATGTGGTTTTTCGATAAATATAAGGCAATTATGAGAACATGTGGTTTTACCAAAACAACATGTGTATTTTTCAATGGAAAAAACAACATGTGGTTTTTACAAAATAACATGTGGTTTTTAAAAAAAGGCAATTATGAGAACATGTGTTTTTCACAAAACAACATGTGGTTTTTCAATGAAAAAAACAACATGTGGTTTTTCGATAAATATAAGGCAATTATGAGAACATGTGTTTTTCACAAAACAACATGTGGTTTTTCAATGAAAAAAACAACATGTGGTTTTTCGATAAATATAAGGCAATTATGAGAACATGTGGTTTTTACAAAACAACATGTTCTTTTTCAATATAAAAAACAACATGTGGTTTTTCAATGAAAAAAACAACATGTGGTTTTTATAAAATAGGCAATTATGAGAACACTTATTTTTATCAAAACAACATGTGTTTTTTTAATACAGAAAACAACATGTGGTTTTTCGATAAATATAAGGCAATTATGAGAACATGTGGTTTTACCAAAACAACATGTGTATTTTTCAATGGAAAAAACAACATGTGGTTTTTACAAAATAACATGTGGTTTTTAAAAAAAGGCAATTATGAGAACATGTGTTTTTCACAAAACAACATGTGGTTTTTCAATGAAAAAAACAACATGTTGTTTTTACAAAAAATAAGGTAATTATGAGAACATGTGTTTTAGACAAAACAACATGTGGTTTTTCAATGGAAAAAAGAACATGTGGTTTTATCAAAACAACATGTGTATTTTTCAATGGAAAAAACAACATGTGGTTTTTACAAAATAACATGTGGTTTTTAAAAAAAGGCAATTATGAGAATATGTGTTTTTCACAAAACAACATGTGGTTTTTACATGAAAAAAACCACATGTGGTTTTTACAAAATAACATGTGGTTTTTAAAAAAAGGCAATTATGAGAACATGTGTTTTTCACAAAACAACATGTGGTTTTTCAATGAAAAAAACAACATGTGGTTTTTCGATAAATATAAGGCAATTATGAGAACATGTGGTTTTTACAAAACAACATGTTCTTTTTCAATATAAAAAACAACATGTGGTTTTTCAATGAAAAAAACAACATGTGGTTTTTATAAAATAGGCAATTATGAGAACACTTATTTTTATCAAAACAACATGTGTTTTTTTAATACAGAAAACAACATGTGGTTTTTCGATAAATATAAGGCAATTATGAGAACATGTGGTTTTACCAAAACAACATGTGTATTTTTCAATGGAAAAAACAACATGTGGTTTTTACAAAATAACATGTGGTTTTTAAAAAAAGGCAATTATGAGAACATGTGTTTTTCACAAAACAACATGTGGTTTTTCAATGAAAAAAACAACATGTTGTTTTTACAAAAAATAAGGTAATTATGAGAACATGTGTTTTAGACAAAACAACATGTGGTTTTTCAATGGAAAAAAGAACATGTGGTTTTATCAAAACAACATGTGTATTTTTCAATGGAAAAAACAACATGTGGTTTTTACAAAATAACATGTGGTTTTTAAAAAAAGGCAATTATGAGAATATGTGTTTTTCACAAAACAACATGTGGTTTTTACATGAAAAAAACAACATGTGGTTTTTTAATACAAAAAACAACATGTGTTTTTTACCAAAAAATAAGGCAATTATGATAACATGTGTTTTTATCAAAACAACATGTGGTTTTTACAAAACAACATGTTCTTTTTCAATACAAAAAACAACATGTGTATTTTTCAATGAAAAAAACAACATGTGGTTTTTACAAAATAGGCAATTATGAGAACACGTATTTTTATCAAAACAACATGTTCTTTTTCAATATAAAAAACAACATGTGGTTTTTCAATGAAAAAAACAACATGTGTTTTTTACCAATAAATAAGGCAATTATTAGAACATGTGTTTTTATCAAAACAACATGTGGTTTTTCAATACAAAAAACAACATGTGGTTTTTACAAAAAATAAGGTAATTATGAGAACATGTGTTTTTGACAAAACAACATGTGGTTTTTCAATGGAAAAAAGAACATGTGGTTTTATCAAAACAACATGTGTATTTTTCAATGGAAAAAACAACATGTGGTTTTTACAAAATAACATGTGGTTTTTAAAAAAAGGCAATTATGAGAACATGTGTTTTTCACAAAACAACATGTGGTTTTTCAATGAAAAAAACAACATGTGGTTTTTACAAAAATATAAGGCAATTATGAGAACATGTGTTTTTCACAAAACAACATGTGGTTTTTCAATGAAAAAAACAACATGTGGTTTTTCGATAAATATAAGGCAATTATGAGAACATGTGGTTTTTACAAAACAACATGTTCTTTTTCAATATAAAAAACAACATGTGGTTTTTCAATGAAAAAAACAACATGTGGTTTTTATAAAATAGGCAATTATGAGAACACTTATTTTTATCAAAACAACATGTGTTTTTTTAATACAGAAAACAACATGTGGTTTTTCGATAAATATAAGGCAATTATGAGAACATGTGGTTTTACCAAAACAACATGTGTATTTTTCAATGGAAAAAACAACATGTGGTTTTTACAAAATAACATGTGGTTTTTAAAAAAAGGCAATTATGAGAACATGTGTTTTTCACAAAACAACATGTGGTTTTTCAATGAAAAAAACAACATGTGGTTTTTACAAAAAATAAGGTAATTATGAGAACATGTGTTTTAGACAAAACAACATGTGGTTTTTCAATGGAAAAAAGAACATGTGGTTTTATCAAAACAACATGTGTATTTTTCAATGGAAAAAACAACATGTGGTTTTTACAAAATAACATGTGGTTTTTAAAAAAAGGCAATTATGAGAACATGTGTTTTTCACAAAACAACATGTGGTTTTTACATGAAAAAAACAACATGTGGTTTTTACAAAATAACATGTGGTTTTTAAAAAAAGGCAATTATGAGAACATGTGTTTTTCACAAAACAACATGTGGTTTTTCAATGAAAAAAACAACATGTGGTTTTTCGATAAATATAAGGCAATTATGAGAACATGTGGTTTTTACAAAACAACATGTTCTTTTTCAATATAAAAAACAACATGTGGTTTTTCAATGAAAAAAACAACATGTGGTTTTTATAAAATAGGCAATTATGAGAACACTTATTTTTATCAAAACAACATGTGTTTTTTTAATACAGAAAACAACATGTGGTTTTTCGATAAATATAAGGCAATTATGAGAACATGTGGTTTTACCAAAACAACATGTGTATTTTTCAATGGAAAAAACAACATGTGGTTTTTACAAAATAACATGTGGTTTTTAAAAAAAGGCAATTATGAGAACATGTGTTTTTCACAAAACAACATGTGGTTTTTCAATGAAAAAAACAACATGTTGTTTTTACAAAAAATAAGGTAATTATGAGAACATGTGTTTTAGACAAAACAACATGTGGTTTTTCAATGGAAAAAAGAACATGTGGTTTTATCAAAACAACATGTGTATTTTTCAATGGAAAAAACAACATGTGGTTTTTACAAAATAACATGTGGTTTTTAAAAAAAGGCAATTATGAGAATATGTGTTTTTCACAAAACAACATGTGGTTTTTACATGAAAAAAACAACATGTGGTTTTTTAATACAAAAAACAACATGTGTTTTTTACCAAAAAATAAGGCAATTATGATAACATGTGTTTTTATCAAAACAACATGTGGTTTTTACAAAACAACATGTTCTTTTTCAATACAAAAAACAACATGTGTATTTTTCAATGAAAAAAACAACATGTGGTTTTTACAAAATAGGCAATTATGAGAACACGTATTTTTATCAAAACAACATGTTCTTTTTCAATATAAAAAACAACATGTGGTTTTTCAATGAAAAAAACAACATGTGTTTTTTACCAATAAATAAGGCAATTATGAGAACATGTGTTTTTATCAAAACAACATGTGGTTTTTCAATACAAAAAACAACATGTGGTTTTTACAAAAAATAAGGTAATTATGAGAACATGTGTTTTTGACAAAACAACATGTGGTTTTTCAATGGAAAAAAGAACATGTGGTTTTATCAAAACAACATGTGTATTTTTCAATGGAAAAAACAACATGTGGTTTTTACAAAATAACATGTGGTTTTTAAAAAAAGGCAATTATGAGAACATGTGTTTTTCACAAAACAACATGTGGTTTTTCAATGAAAAAAACAACATGTTGTTTTTACAAAAAATAAGGTAATTATGAGAACATGTGTTTTAGACAAAACAACATGTGGTTTTTCAATGGAAAAAAGAACATGTGGTTTTATCAAAACAACATGTGTATTTTTCAATGGAAAAAACAACATGTGGTTTTTACAAAATAACATGTGGTTTTTAAAAAAAGGCAATTATGAGAACATGTGTTTTTCACAAAACAACATGTGGTTTTTCAATGAAAAAAACAACATGTTGTTTTTACAAAAAATAAGGTAATTATGAGAACATGTGTTTTAGACAAAACAACATGTGGTTTTTCAATGGAAAAAAGAACATGTGGTTTTATCAAAACAACATGTGTATTTTTCAATGGAAAAAACAACATGTGGTTTTTACAAAATAACATGTGGTTTTTAAAAAAAGGCAATTATGAGAATATGTGTTTTTCACAAAACAACATGTGGTTTTTACATGAAAAAAACCACATGTGGTTTTTACAAAATAACATGTGGTTTTTAAAAAAAGGCAATTATGAGAACATGTGTTTTTCACAAAACAACATGTGGTTTTTCAATGAAAAAAACAACATGTGGTTTTTCGATAAATATAAGGCAATTATGAGAACATGTGGTTTTTACAAAACAACATGTTCTTTTTCAATATAAAAAACAACATGTGGTTTTTCAATGAAAAAAACAACATGTGGTTTTTATAAAATAGGCAATTATGAGAACACTTATTTTTATCAAAACAACATGTGTTTTTTTAATACAGAAAACAACATGTGGTTTTTCGATAAATATAAGGCAATTATGAGAACATGTGGTTTTACCAAAACAACATGTGTATTTTTCAATGGAAAAAACAACATGTGGTTTTTACAAAATAACATGTGGTTTTTAAAAAAAGGCAATTATGAGAACATGTGTTTTTCACAAAACAACATGTGGTTTTTCAATGAAAAAAACAACATGTTGTTTTTACAAAAAATAAGGTAATTATGAGAACATGTGTTTTAGACAAAACAACATGTGGTTTTTCAATGGAAAAAAGAACATGTGGTTTTATCAAAACAACATGTGTATTTTTCAATGGAAAAAACAACATGTGGTTTTTACAAAATAACATGTGGTTTTTAAAAAAAGGCAATTATGAGAACATGTGTTTTTCACAAAACAACATGTGGTTTTTACAAAAAATATGGTAATTATGAGAACATGTGTTTTTGACAAAACAACATGTGGTTTTTCAATATAAAAAAAAACAACATGTGGTTTTTAAAAAAAGGCAATTATGAGAACATGTGTTTTTCACAAAACAACATGTGGTTTTTCAATGAAAAAAACAACATGTTGTTTTTACAAAAAATAAGGTAATTATGAGAACATGTGTTTTAGACAAAACAACATGTGGTTTTTCAATGGAAAAAAGAACATGTGGTTTTATCAAAACAACATGTGTATTTTTCAATGGAAAAAACAACATGTGGTTTTTACAAAATAACATGTGGTTTTTAAAAAAAGGCAATTATGAGAATATGTGTTTTTCACAAAACAACATGTGGTTTTTACATGAAAAAAACAACATGTGGTTTTTTAATACAAAAAACAACATGTGTTTTTTACCAAAAAATAAGGCAATTATGATAACATGTGTTTTTATCAAAACAACATGTGGTTTTTACAAAACAACATGTTCTTTTTCAATACAAAAAACAACATGTGTATTTTTCAATGAAAAAAACAACATGTGGTTTTTACAAAATAGGCAATTATGAGAACACGTATTTTTATCAAAACAACATGTTCTTTTTCAATATAAAAAACAACATGTGGTTTTTCAATGAAAAAAACAACATGTGTTTTTTACCAATAAATAAGGCAATTATTAGAACATGTGTTTTTATCAAAACAACATGTGGTTTTTCAATACAAAAAACAACATGTGGTTTTTACAAAAAATAAGGTAATTATGAGAACATGTGTTTTTGACAAAACAACATGTGGTTTTTCAATGGAAAAAAGAACATGTGGTTTTATCAAAACAACATGTGTATTTTTCAATGGAAAAAACAACATGTGGTTTTTACAAAATAACATGTGGTTTTTAAAAAAAGGCAATTATGAGAACATGTGTTTTTCACAAAACAACATGTGGTTTTTCAATGAAAAAAACAACATGTTGTTTTTACAAAAAATAAGGTAATTATGAGAACATGTGTTTTAGACAAAACAACATGTGGTTTTTCAATATAAAAAAAAACAACATGTGGTTTTATCAAAACAACATGTGTATTTTTCAATGGAAAAAACAACATGTGGTTTTTACAAAATAACATGTGGTTTTTAAAAAAAGGCAATTATGAGAACATGTGTTTTTCACAAAACAACATGTGGTTTTTACAAAAAATATGGTAATTATGAGAACATGTGTTTTTGACAAAACAACATGTGGTTTTTCAATATAAAAAAAAACAACATGTGGTTTTTAAAAAAAGGCAATTATGAGAACATGTGTTTTTCACAAAACAACATGTTGTTTTTCAATATAAAAAAACAACATGTGGTTTTTCAATGAAAAAAACAACATGTTGTTTTTACAAAATAGGCAATTATGAGAACACGTATTTTCATCAAAACAACATGTGTATTTTTCATTATAAAAAACAACATGTTGTTTTTACCAAAAAATAAGGCAATTATGAGAACATGTGTTTTTTTCAATGGAAAAAACAACATGTGGTTTTTACAAAACAATATGTGTTTTTTTAATACAAAAAACAACATGTGTTTTTTACCAAAAAATAAGGCAATTATGAGAACATGTGGTTTTATCAAAACAACATGTGTATTTTTCAATGGAAAAAACAACATGTGGTTTTGACAAAACAACATGTGGTTTTTACAAAACAACATGTGGTTTTTCAGTATAAATAAGGCAATTTGAGAACATGTGTTTTTGACAAAATAACATGTTGTTTTTTCAATGAAAAAAACAACATGTGATTTTTCAATATAAAAAAAACAACATGTGTTTTTTCAATAAAAAAATAACATTTCATTTTCAATTAAAAAAACACCTGTTATTTTTAATTATAAAACACCTGTTATTTTTAATTTAAAAACAACATGTCATTTTTACTGAAAAATGACCTGTTATTTTCAATACAAAAACAACATGTCGTTTTCAATTAAAAAAAAATACCTGTCATTTCCAATGCAAAAACAACATGTCTTTTTTATTCTACAGAACAACAACATGTCATTTTCAATGCAAAAACAACATGTGGTTTTTATTCTACAAAACAACATGTTGTTTTCATCGAAAAAAGACAAGTCATTTTTATTCTACAAAACAACATGTCATTTTCAATGCAAAAACAACATGTCATTTTCAATGCCAAAACAACATGTCGTTTTTATTCTACAAAACAACATGTTGTTTTCATCGAAAAAAGACAAGTCATTTTTATTCTACAAAACAACATGTTGTTTTTTACAAAATAGAACCACATGTGAGCTTTACTAAATAAATGACATGTGGTTTTATCAAAACAACATGTGTTTTTCAGTAGAAAATAACATTTGGTTTTTACAAAAAAATGCAATTATGAGAACATGTGGTTTCATAAAAACAACATGTGGTTTTTACAAAAAAATGCAATTATGATAACATGTGGTTTTATCAAATCAACATGTGGTTTTGCAAAATGAAAGACAAGAACAAAACCACATTTGGTTTTATCAAATCAACATGTGGTTTTGCAAAATGAAAGACAAGAACAAATCCACATGTGGTTTTATCAAATCAACATTTGTTTTCATCAAAACAACATGTGCTTCCTGCAAAAAAAACAACGTGTATTTTTTAGAAAATAGAACCACATGTTGATTTTTACGAAATAAAACAACATGTGCTTTTTACAAAATAAAACCACATGTCAATTTCTCGGAAAAAAACAACATGTGTTTCCATCAATTCGACATGTGGTTTTTACAAAATTAAACCACATGTCGATTTCATGAAAGCAAAAACAACATGTCGTTCCATCAATACAATATGTGGTTTTCAGAAAAATAAAACCTCAATTCAATGTCATGGAAAAAAAACAACATGTCGTTCCAACAATACAACATGTGATTTTTACAAAATAAAACCACATGTCAATTTCATGAAAAAAACAACATGTCGTTCCATCAATACAATATGTGGTTTTTACAAAATTAAACCACATGTCAATTTTATGGAAAAAAAACAACATGTGGCTTTATAAAACAAAAAAAAATAAGAAATAAAGCACATGTGGTTTCATCAAAACAACATGTCGTTTCTACAAAATATAACCACATGTGAGCTTTACTAAATAAAACAACATGTCATTTTTACAAATTAAAACAACATGTGGTTTTAACAAAACGACATGTGGTTTACAAAGAAAAAAAAAGAAACAACATGTCGTTTCTACAAAATAAAACCACATGTGGGCTTTACTAAATAAATGACATGTGGTTTTATCAAAACAACATGTGGTTTTTCAAAATAAATAAGGCAATTATGAGAACATGTGTTTTTATCAAAACAACATGTGGTTTTTACAAAACAACATGTTGTTTTTCAATATAAAAAACAACATGTGGTTTTTCAATGGAAAAAACAACATGTGGTTTTAATAAAAAAATAAGGCAATTATGAGAACATGTGGTTTTATCAAAACAACATGTGTATTTTTCAATGGAAAAAACAACATGTGGTTTTTACAAAATAACATGTGGTTTTTAAAAAAAGGCAATTATGAGAACATGTGTTTTTCACAAAACAACATGTGGTTTTTACAAAAAATATGGTAATTATGAGAACATGTGTTTTTGACAAAAAAACATGTGTTTTTTACAAAACAACATGTGGATTTTTCAATATAAAAAAAACATCATGTGGTTTTTAAAAAAAAAAAAAACAACATTTCATTTTCAATTAAAAAAACACCTGTTATTTTCAATTATAAAACATCTGTTATTTTCAATTTAAAAACAACATGTCATTATTACTGAAAAATGACATGTCATTTTTATTCTGCAAAACAACATGTCATTTTTACTGAAAAATGACCTGTTATTTTCAATACAAAAACAACATGTGGTTTTTCAAAATAAATAAGGCAATTATGAGAACATGTGTTTTTATCAAAACAACATGTGGTTTTTACAAAACAACATGTTGTTTTTCAATACAAAAAACAACATGTGGTTTTTCAATACAAAAAACAACATGTGGTTTTTGCAAAACAACATGTGGTTTTTAAAAAAAGTCAATTATGAGAACATGTGTTTTTCACAAAACAACATGTGGTTTTTCAATAAAAAAAACAACATGTGGTTTTTACAAAAAATAAGGTAATTATGAGAAGATGTGTTTCTATCAAAACAACATGTGGTTTTTCAATACAAAAAACAACATGTGGTTTTTACGAAAAAATAAGGCAATTATTAGAACATGTGGTTTTATCAAAACAACATGTGTTTTTTACAAAACAACATGTGGTTTTTCAATGAAAAAAACAACATGTGGTTTTTCGATAAATATAAGGCAATTATGAGAACATGTGGTTTTATCAAAACAACATGTGTATTTTTCATTGGAAAAAACAACATGTGTTTTTTACCAAAAAATAAGGCAATTATGAGAACATGTGTTTTTGACAAAACAACATGTGTTTTTTTCAATGGAAAAAACAACATGTGGTTTTAATCAAAAAATAAGGCAATTATTAGAACATGTGGTTTTATCAAAACAACATGTGTATTTTTCAATGGAAAAAACAACATGTGGTTTTTACAAAATAACATGTGGTTTTTAAAAAAAGGCAATTATGAGAACATGTGTTTTTCACAAAACAACATGTTGTTTTTCAATGGAAAAAACAACATGTGGTTTTAATAAAAAAATAAGGCAATTATTAGAACATGTGGTTTTATCAAAACAACATGTGTATTTTTCAATGGAAAAAACAACATGTGGTTTTTAAAAAAGGCAATTATGAGATCATGTGTTTTTATCAAAACAACATGTGGTTTTTTTCAAAACAACATGTTGTTTTTCAAATTAAGAAAGGCAATTATGAGAACATGTTGTTTTATTAAAACAACATGTGGTTTTTCAATACAAAAAACATGTGGTTTTTCAATACAAAAAACAACATGTGGTTTTAACCAAAAAATAAGGCAATTATTAGAACATGTGGTTTTATCAAAACAACATGTGTTTTTTACAAAACAACATGTGGTTTTTCAATATAAAAAAAACAACATGTGTTTTTTACGAAAAAATAAGGCAATTATGAGAACATGTGGTTTTTACAAAACAACATGTGGTTTTTACAAAACATCATGTGGTTTTTCAAAATAAAAAAGGCAATTATGAGAACATGTGTTTTTATCAAAACAACATGTGGTTTTTCAATAAAAAAAAAACAACATGTGGTTTTAACCAAAAAATAAGGTAATTATTAGAACATGTGGTTTTATCAAAACAACATGTGTTTTTTTACAAAACAACATGTGGTTTTTCAATATAAAAAAAACAACATGTGGTTTTAATCAAAAAATAAGGCAATTATCAAAACAACATGTGTATTTTTCAATGGAAAAAACAACATGTTGTTTTTAAAAAAAGGCAATTATGAGATCATGTGTTTTTATCAAAACAACATGTGTATTTTTCAATTGAAAAAACAACATGTGGTTTTTACAAAACAACATGTGGTTTTTAAAAAAAGGCAATTATGAGAACATGTGTTTTTTACAAAACAACATGTGTATTTTTCAATATAAAAAACAACATGTGGTTTTTCAATAAAAAAACAACATTTCATTTTCAATTAAAAAAACACCTGTTACTTTCAATTATAAAACATCTGTATTTTTCAATTGAAAAAACAACATGTGGTTTTGACAAAACAACATGTGGTTTTTCAGTATAAATAAGGCAATTATGAGAACATGTGTTTTTGACAAAATAACATGTGGTTTTTCAATATAAAAAAACAACATGTGGTTTTTACAAAAAATAAGGCAATTATTAGAACATGTTGTTTTATCAAAACAACATGTGTATTTTTCAATGGAAAAAACAACATGTGGTTTTTCAATATAAATAAGGCAATTATGATAACATGTGTTTTTCACAAAACAACATGTGTTTTTGACAAAACAACATGTGGATTTTTCAATATAAAAAACAACATGTGGTTTTAACCAAAAAATAAGGCAATTATGAGAACATGTTGTTTTACAAAACAACATGTGGATTTTTCAATGGAAAAAACAACATGTGGTTTTAATAAAAAAATAAGGCAATTATGAGAACATGTGGTTTTATCAAAACAACATGTGGTTTTTCAATGGAAAAAAGAACATGTGTTATTACAAAACCACATGTGTATTTTTCAATATAAAAAACAACATGTGGTTTTTCAAAATAAATAAGACAATTATGAGAACATGTGTTTTTATCAAAATAACATGTGGTTTTATCAAAACAACATGTTCTTTTTCAATGGAAAAAACAACATGTGGTTTTTAAAAAAAGGCAATTATGAGAACATGTGTTTTTCACAAAACAACATGTGGTTTTTACATGAAAAAAACAACATGTGGTTTTTTAATACAAAAAACAACATGTGTTTTTTACCAAAAAATAAGGCAATTATGAGAACATGTGTTTTTATCAAAACAACATGTGGTTTTTACAAAACAACATGTTCTTTTTCAATACAAAAAAAAACATGTGTATTTTTCAATGAAAAAAACAACATGTGGTTTTTACAAAATAGGCAATTATGAGAACACGTATTTTTATCAAAACAACATGTGTTTTTTTAATATAAAAAACAACATGTGGTTTTTCGATAAATATAAGGCAATTATGAGAACATGTGGTTTTATCAAAACAACATGTGTATTTTTCAATGGAAAAAACAACATGTGTTTTTGACAAAACAACATGTGTATTTTTCATTATAAAAAACAACATGTTGTTTTTACCATAAAATAAGGCTATTATGAGAACATGTGGTTTTGACAAAATAACATGTGGTTTTTTCAATATAAAAAAAACAACATGTGGTTTTAATTAAAAAATAAGGTAATTATGAGAACATGTGGTTTTATCAAAACAACATGTGTTTTTTTCAAAACAACATGTGGTTTTTCAAAATAAAAAAGGCAATTATGAGAACATGTGTTTTTATCAAAATAACATGTGGTTTTTCAATATAAAAAAAACAACATGTGTTTTTGACAAAACAGCATGTGGTTTTTCAATATAAAAAACAACATGTGGTTTTTACAAAACAACATGTGGTTTTTAAAAAAAGGCAATTATGAGATCATGTGTTTTTCACAAAACAACATGTTGTTTTTCAATATAAAAAAACAACATGTGTTTTTCACAAAACAACATGTGGTTTTTCAATGAAAAAAACAACATGTGGTTTTAATCAAAAAATAAGGCAATTATGAGAACATGTGTTTTTCACAAAACAACATGTTTTTTTTACAAAACAACATGTGGTTTTTCAAAATAAAAAAGGCAATTATGAGAACATGTTGTTTTATCAAAACAACATGTGTTTTTTTAATACAAAAAAAACAACATGTGGTTTTATCAAAACAACATGTTGTTTTTCAATATAAAAAATTAACATGTGGTTTTTACAAAACAACATGTGGTTTTTAAAAAAAGGCAATTATGAGAACATGTGGTTTTATCAAAACAACATGTGGTTTTTGAATATAAAAAAAACAACATGTGTTTTTGACAAAACAACATGTGGTTTTAATCAAAAAATAAGGCAATTATCAAAACATGTGGTTTTATCAAAACAACATGTGTATTTTTCAATGGAAAAAACAACATGTTGTTTTTAAAAAAAGGCAATTATGAGATCATGTGTTTTTATCAAAACAACATGTGGTTTTTTTCAAAACAACATGTTGTTTTTCAAATTAAGAAAGGCAATTATGAGAACATGTTGTTTTATTAAAACAACATGTGGTTTTTCAATACAAAAAACATGTGGTTTTTCAATACAAAAAACAACATGTGGTTTTAACCAAAAAATAAGGCAATTATTAGAACATGTGGTTTTATCAAAACAACATGTGTTTTTTACAAAACAACATGTGGATTTTTCAATGGAAAAAACAACATGTGGTTTTGAGAAAAAAATAAGGCAATTATGAGAACATGTGGTTTTTACAAAACAACATGTGGTTTTTACAAAACATCATGTTGTTTTTCAAAATAAAAAAGGCAATTATGAGAACATGTGTTTTTATCAAAACAACATGTGGTTTTTCAATATAAAAAAAAAACATGTGGTTTTAACCAAAAAATAAGGCAATTATTAGAACATGTGGTTTTATAAAAACAACATGTGTTTTTCACAAAACAACATGTGGTTTTTCAATATAAAAAAAACAACATGTGGTTTTAATCAAAAAATAAGGCAATTATCAAAACATGTGGTTTTATCAAAACAACATGTGTATTTTTCAATGGAAAAAACAACATGTTGTTTTTAAAAAAAGGCAATTATGAGATCATGTGTTTTTATCAAAACAACATGTGTATTTTTCAATTGAAAAAACAACATGTGGTTTTTACAAAACAACATGTGGTTTTTAAAAAAAGGCAATTATGAGAACATGTGTTTTTTACAAAACAACATGTGTATTTTTCAATATAAAAAACAACATGTGGTTTTTCAATAAAAAAACAACATTTCATTTTCAATTAAAAAAACACCTGTTACTTTCAATTATAAAACATCTGTATTTTTCAATTGAAAAAACAACATGTGGTTTTGACAAAACAACATGTGGTTTTTCAGTATAAATAAGGCAATTATGAGAACATGTGTTTTTGACAAAACAACATGTGGTTTTTCAATATAAAAAAACAACATGTGGTTTTTACAAAAAATAAGGCAATTATTAGAACATGTTGTTTTATCAAAACAACATGTGTATTTTTCAATGGAAAAAACAACATGTGGTTTTTCAATATAAATAAGGCAATTATGATAACATGTGTTTTTCACAAAACAACATGTGTTTTTGACAAAACAACATGTGGATTTTTCAATATAAAAAACAACATGTGGTTTTAACCAAAAAATAAGGCAATTATGAGAACATGTTGTTTTACAAAACAACATGTGGATTTTTCAATGGAAAAAACAACATGTGGTTTTAATAAAAAAATAAGGCAATTATGAGAACATGTGGTTTTATCAAAACAACATGTGGTTTTTCAATGGAAAAAAGAACATGTGTTATTACAAAACCACATGTGTATTTTTCAATATAAAAAACAACATGTGGTTTTTCAAAATAAATAAGGCAATTATGAGAACATGTGTTTTTATCAAAACAACATGTGGTTTTATCAAAACAACATGTTCTTTTTCAATGGAAAAAACAACATGTGGTTTTTAAAAAAAGGCAATTATGAGAACATGTGTTTTTCACAAAACAACATGTGGTTTTTACATGAAAAAAACAACATGTGGTTTTTTAATACAAAAAACAACATGTGTTTTTTACCAAAAAATAAGGCAATTATGAGAACATGTGTTTTTATCAAAACAACATGTGGTTTTTACAAAACAACATGTTCTTTTTCAATACAAAAAAAAACATGTGTATTTTTCAATGAAAAAAACAACATGTGGTTTTTACAAAATAGGCAATTATGAGAACACGTATTTTTATCAAAACAACATGTGTTTTTTTAATATAAAAAACAACATGTGGTTTTTCGATAAATATAAGGCAATTATGAGAACATGTGGTTTTATCAAAACAACATGTGTATTTTTCAATGGAAAAAACAACATGTGTTTTTGACAAAACAACATGTGTATTTTTCATTATAAAAAACAACATGTTGTTTTTACCATAAAATAAGGCTATTATGAGAACATGTGGTTTTGACAAAATAACATGTGGTTTTTTCAATGTAAAAAACAACATGTGGTTTTAATTAAAAAATAAGGTAATTATGAGAACATGTGGTTTTATCAAAACAACATGTGTTTTTTTCAAAACAACATGTGGTTTTTCAAAATAAAAAAGGCAATTATGAGAACATGTGTTTTTATCAAAATAACATGTGGTTTTTCAATATAAAAAAAACAACATGTGTTTTTGACAAAACAGCATGTGGTTTTTCAATATAAAAAACAACATGTGGTTTTTACAAAACAACATGTGGTTTTTAAAAAAAGGCAATTATGAGATCATGTGTTTTTCACAAAACAACATGTTGTTTTTCAATATAAAAAAACAACATGTGTTTTTCACAAAACAACATGTGGTTTTTCAATGAAAAAAACAACATGTGGTTTTAATCAAAAAATAAGGCAATTATGAGAACATGTGTTTTTCACAAAACAACATGTTTTTTTTACAAAACAACATGTGGTTTTTCAAAATAAAAAAGGCAATTATGAGAACATGTTGTTTTATCAAAACAACATGTGTTTTTTTAATACAAAAAAAACAACATGTGGTTTTATCAAAACAACATGTTGTTTTTCAATATAAAAAATTAACATGTGGTTTTTACAAAACAACATGTGGTTTTTAAAAAAAGGCAATTATGAGAACATGTGGTTTTATCAAAACAACATGTGGTTTTTGAATATAAAAAAAACAACATGTGTTTTTGACAAAACAACATGTGGTTTTAATCAAAAAATAAGGCAATTATGAGAACATGTGGTTTTATCAAAACAACATGTGTATTTTTCAATGGAAAAAACAACATGTGTTTTTGACAAAACAACATGTGTATTTTTCATTATAAAAAACAACATGTTGTTTTTACCATAAAATAAGGCTATTATGAGAACATGTGGTTTTGACAAAATAACATGTGGTTTTTTCAATGTAAAAAACAACATGTGGTTTTAATTAAAAAATAAGGTAATTATGAGAACATGTGGTTTTATCAAAACAACATGTGTTTTTTTCAAAACAACATGTGGTTTTTCAAAATAAAAAAGGCAATTATGAGAACATGTGTTTTTATCAAAATAACATGTGGTTTTTCAATATAAAAAAAACAACATGTGTTTTTGACAAAACAGCATGTGGTTTTTCAATATAAAAAACAACATGTGGTTTTTACAAAACAACATGTGGTTTTTAAAAAAAGGCAATTATGAGATCATGTGTTTTTCACAAAACAACATGTTGTTTTTCAATATAAAAAACAACATGTGCTTTTTCAATAAAAAAACAACATTTCATTTTCAATTAAAAAAACACCTGTTATTTTCAATTATAAAACACCTTCTTTTTTTTTTTAATTTAAAAACAACATGTCATTTTTACTGAAAAATGACATGTCATTTTTATTCTGCAAAACAAATGTCAGAATAAATGTCAAAACAAATGACCTGTTATTTTCAATACAAAAACCCCAGGTGCGATTTTTTGGTCGGCCCATAGTTGGGCCAACTTTTACAAGGTCGGTCCAACTTCTCTTGCCAGAGGTTGGGCCAACCATACAGATGATAACGGCGGCCGTCTAATGGCGACGATGGTTGGCCCGACAACTCATAAGGAAGTTGGCCCAACTTACAATGCATATGTTGTGCCAACTATACATTTCAATGGTTGGTCCAAAGACTGACGCCAAAGTTGGCACAACTTTAGATGCGTAAGTTGGGCCAACCACAATTTTCAAAGTTTGGCCAACTTCAACAGCCAAAGGTAAAAAATTATTAAAAAACTAAATTATTTAAATAATTAACACGTTATTATTAGCGGGAACATCAGATATAACCTTTACCTATTATTATTAAATACAATCTCATACATACATTTTCGAAAATATCTAACGCTCGCTGGGATCGAACCCCTAACCTAACGCACCGAAGACTTATACACTGACCACTACGCTACGCTCACATGGGAGTGCATATCGCAAAATGTATATTAAAGCTGCAACAGTCGGGCCAACCGTGGCCCAGAGTTCGGCCGACCAAGAAAGTTTAAGTCATTTAAACTGCATTTGACAAAGTTTTGCCAACCGTTGGGCCAACCGTGGCCCAGAGTTCGGCCAACCAAGAAAAATCAAGTCAATTAAACTGCGTTTCACAAAGTTTTGCCCACCGTTGGGCCAACCGTAGCCCAAAGTTCGGCCAACCAAGAAAGTTTAAGTCATTTAAACTGCATTTGACATAGTTTTGCCAAACCGTGGCCCAGAGTTCGGCCAACCAAGAAAAATTAAGTCAATTAAACTGCGTTTCACAGAGCTTTGCCAACCGTTGGTCCAACCGTGGCCCAGAGTTCGGCCAACCAAGAAAAATGAAGTCAATTAAACTGCGTTTCACAAAGTTTTGCCCACCGTCGGGCCAACCGCGTGGCCCAAAGTTCGGCCAACCAAGAAAGTTTAAGTCATTTAAACTGCATTTGACATAGTTTTGCCAACCGTCGGGCCAACCGCGTGGCCCAGAGTTCGGCCGACCAAGAAATTTTAAGTCAATTAAACTGCGTTTCACAGAGTTTTGCAAACCGTTGGGCCAACCGTGGCCTAGAGTTCGGCCAACCAATAAAAATCAAGTCAATTAAACTGCGTTTCTAGAATTTTGCCAACCGTGGCCCAGAGTTCGGCCGACCAAGAAAGTTTAAGTCATTTAAACTGCATTTGACAAAGTTTTGCCAACCGTCGGGCCAACCGCGTGGCCCAGAGTTGGGCCAACCGAAACTGAAAGTCTTTTAAACTACGTTCGGATGAGTTGTGCCAACCTTTGTCGCCAAAGTTGGCCTGACGGTTGGTTATTAAACTCTGCATTTAATGGTTGGCTTGCAAAGTCGGGCCAACTGTGGTCACTAGTACTTGCCAAAGTTGGGCAAACTCTGGCAACCAAAACTTCGTTTGCCAAAGTTAGGCCAACCTTGGGCCAACCTTCAAACTCTGGCGGCCAACCTAAATTCGCACCTGGGACGAGTGATTCTTGAATTTTTTTTTTCCGTGTAGTACCTGGCTAGGACCAATTTTCATTTTCCACACGGGTACGAAGTAATAAGTATCAAATTTTCAACATCAAAGTTATCCCTATTTTTAAGAAACATACGAACTTTTTCGAGACATATAAAATTTTAAAGACATACCAACTTTTTCAAGAGACATTTACGAACTATTTTGAAGAGACGTACGAAATTTTAGAGACATTACGAACTTTTTAGAGGCACACCAACTTTATCGACACATATTAACTTTTTCGAGACATACGAACTTTTTTCAGAGACACACGAATTATTTTTAAGAGACATACGAACTTTTGCCATTTTTCATGTTGAAAATGTCATTATAGCATGTTGATGATCTACAAGCCCTGAAAATTTTGCGTAAATCTATTTAGCCGTTTTCTAGATATTGAAATTTGAAATTCAAAAAACAATTTTTTCGTAGCGGTTACTGCCCCTGAACACATTACTACCATACTTACAGCCACACTTACCGCTACACTTTTAGAATGTAATGGATATTATGCAAGATGGCTTCCAATGTGAGAATATCTCAGTGGTAAGTGTCTTACTTGTTGTTCATTGGGTTCTGTGTTCGATTCCCCTACTACTTTATATGAATTTTTGTTTCAGATATTCCTAATGGATTGGACCCATATTAACATCAGGATGTTCCCATATCATCACTGTGTTACGGTAATCGCGGTTCTCATGATCATTAATGTTTCATCAACGCGGTTTTAATATCACCATCATGGATACTGTTATTTATTATCATTGTTACAGACTGGAATTATCACAGTGAAGGACCACCACCACCACCACCACCACCACCCCACTGGTACGGTAACGGTTACGGATCCTTATCATCATCATCATCATTTGGGTACTATTGTTGTTCCCGATCATATCACCATCACCAAGATTGTTGTTTTGCACTGGTTCGTGTTTCTTCCCGTGTTATATAAAAGGGATAATCAGGAATCAGTGTTTAATGACGATTCTCTATCATCATTTATTACGAGTTCATTAATATGGTGAAAGTTTTGAATCATCACTGTCCACGTGTATACGACGTTATGGCTTTTTAGTCAGGGGGACGGTTCGAATTTGACTAGCAGTTGTATAGTCCCGACTTGTCTGTCACGGTGACCGTCCTTGATCTCATCACCATCATGTGGACGGTTCTATATCATCACTGTCGCTGCTATAGTACCGAATTAATACTGTTATAGGAAAGCTTCCAGCATCACCATCATTTGAACTGTCATTTATCATCACTCTCATGGGGACGGTGTCTAGGATCATCAATGTGTCATGGGGATACAGTTTAGGACCATCATTTCACCACAATTGTCCTGACATCACCATCATGGGGGGACACGGTCATGGATCATTACTGTCACACGTGTACAGTCTACTATCATCATTCTCGCGGAAAATGTCCCTGATCATTACTGTTACGGGGATTGCTGTTGTGCATCGATTCGTCTATTTTCCCGTGTTATATAAACAGGGATAATCAGGAATCAGTATTTAATGATGATTTTTTATCATCACATAAATACTGCCTCACTTTTAAAGTTATTATAATTTTACAACAAAATCACTGCTACTGTTGTGTTGGTTAAATGTATAGTTTTATTTTTTTTTATTTTTTAAATATAATTAGTTATAATATCTTCTTAATAACACTTGCATTATTTCACATCATTTTCACGGGTATGTTATCACATTAAAATTATTTTTATATAAAATATATTTTTTTTCACGTTGATTGTCCTCGTTTAATATCGCTTTTACTGTTATTTATTACTATCATTGATAATTTTCATTATGATTTTTTAAAATCAAATTGACCACTATATGGTCATGGAATATTATTATTTTATTGTTTCTGATCACTTTCACCGCTAATGTTACAGTATATACTGTCATCGCGCGACTTTTTCTTATCACTGTCATGGTTACATTAATTAATAAATTTTAAAATATTCTCTTTTAGAATGTTAACGAATTATTTAAAAACAATAAAAATACAAAAAAAATGGTTATATGTAGAATAATGTCCCACTAGGAAAGATTCATAATAAAGTAATGCAATTTTTGATAATATTCTACCACTAGTTTTCCTATGTCAATCATAATTTTAATGTATCCAAATTAGCTTCATTCGGAAATTCGGACAGAATTATGACTTAAATTTAATGTAATTTCAATTGTGAAATTTTTTTTTTTTTTTAAATTTTCAATTAAATTCTTAGAAAGAATTTTTACATTATAGAGAATATTTTCATTTTTTTTTTCTTTTTTTTTAATTTTTACAATATGAATTTCGTGCAATTTTTAATAAATTGAGTGTAATTGTCAGAGGAACATTTTTAAAAAATTTTTGCAGAATAATATTTCACTCTAGCTGGAAAATATAAATATAATAAATATAAATTTCGTCGTAAATATATATTTAAATACTGTACAATTTAATTAATTTCACTGTCTTCGGTTTAAAGGAAATCTTATATTATATTATAATGCCTCCTTCTTCCAATATAAATTTTTCCTTCAACGTTTTCATCAATATATGTATACTAAAAAGAAAAATATATATTATAAAAATCGCTGCCCTGAAACTCTCTCTCTCTCTCTCTCTCTCTCTCTCTCTCTCTCTCTCAATTTTTTGCCTTAAAAAATCAAAAATTGTTTCTTTTTTGCTATGAAATCACCACTAATTCTAACATAAAACTTTCAAATTTCTCTATTTCCGACAGTAATATTTCTTTTTAAATAATAACTTCATTCTTAAAAAACAATCATACAATTATTGTTATTTATAAAGTATTTATTGTATAATTTTATTTAAATATTTCAATATTAATTGCCATTTAAAATAATTAAGTTTAAAATTTTCCAAAAATAGATGAACTTCAAAAGGCTTTATAATTTGAAATTTCATAAACTTTCAATTTTTAATGAATGTAATTATAAACTTTAAAAAATTTATATTTTTTCAAAATGTTAATAGTTTAAATTCTTCTTGAAATTAGTTAAATTTATCAATATATCGTTGGTTGGGTGCAGAAAGATGCCAATTCATAGGGGAAGAGGTTCGGTTGTGGGCATAGTTTCGTTTTTGACTCATAATTTGTGTCCTTGTAGATGATAAGCAAACATATGTATATGTATTTAAACCTAGGGACCTTAGCTAACTACTGATGAAGAAACTAAATTGATTCCATTGACTAGAAAAATTTTATTAAAAATTTAATAAAGTGGTCATTTTTCTAACAAAGAAAATTTTGGTTCGGTTGTGGGCACTCTTGAAAAATCAAATAAAAATGCAAAAAAATTAACTAAGTAACCATTCATTAACTTACGTAAGGATGATTTTATCTAATTTTGACATTACTTCCTCCCCATGTAAGGACATATGAAATTTCTAACACTCAACTTCAGCAGCATAGTCATTAGCTACGAACGACGCATAAAAATCAAAGTCTTGTCATATTAATTTCCGTGCTAAACTACGAAACTTTTAAAATTCATAAAACACTATTAAATGTTGTAAGGAATTACTTATGATTATATCGACTACGATATTTCACGATTTGCCAAGAATAAGAGTGGTGTCCACAACCGAATCAATTTAGGTGCCCACAACCAAACTTTACCATCATTTTGAAACATCATGAAAAAAAATTTGCTTGTGAACATGGTTGTGATATTTGGTATTGGAGCACAAAATATAACATATTTACTGTGTAAATACGCATTGAACTTATCATTTTAATTAATTCACTTCGATTTGTCGAATATTTAACAATGTTTAAAAATACATTTTTGTTATATTCAATGTGTCGAAAAATTAATTTATATATAGTAAAAAGCACAGTTGTCTAATCACTTTTGTATTCGCATCGATAACTACGTTTGGTCATAACACACACGTGACATTTGTCAGATTAGAAAAATCTCATTTCTGTCAAAAGTTCTGCGGGGGTGTCCACAACCGAACCATGCCCACAACCGAACCTTTTCCCCTACTAATTAACAAATACACGGAGAGAAAAATCAAGCGTTTGTAGTATGGACAGTTAACCTTATTTCGTATAAGAATGTACATGCGAAATATGCGTACACGGAGAGACCCACATTTGCAAAAATTACTAAAAATGGTTGCAATGACCGGAAATAAGGGGATTTTTAGCATAATATACAACAGAATTAGATAAATTTACAAAAGAAATAGATAAATTTGCTACATTGAAAAAGCAAGTTTTAATATTTTGTGTAAGAGTTGTAAATGTAGCGAAAATTGATTATAGTTTTCTCTAATTTAATTAGACAAAATTTGACAAATGAAGACATTTTCCACTAAAACTTTCTATCCACTGTAGTAATTTTTGTTGAGCAAGTGTGGCTAGCGAGCGCAGTCATATTTTTTGTTGATATAAATATTTTTAAAAATTACTGAGAGTACACGTAGAAAAAGGAATTGTTCAATCTATTAGTGGATTGTTAATATAGAACTAGCAAATCATATTTGTTGTTGAAACAGTTTTTTTGTTTTCCTAACAAATCAAAATTGTTGTGATAACAATTAATTTGTTTGTAGAACAAAAAAAAAAATTGTTGCAACAATAAATCAGATTTGCTAGTTCTATATTAACAATCCGCTAGTAGATTTAACAATTCCTTTTTCTCCGTGTAACTTTCAAAAGAGACTATCATTTATTTAAAATCTGCCTATACAGAAAATGAGTTATGCGCATGTCACACACGAATTCTCAATTCACGCATCTGGCGTGCAGTTTCGAACTTTCGGAAATTTTCAGCGTTATCCCCACTTTCTGAGATGATACTCCTTAGTTTTATTTCATGGTTATCAAAATAAAAGTTCTATCTTTAACGCATGGGACGTCAGTATACTACGATTGCAAGAAATCAATGCTTTTTTAGTATATGTTTCATGCAACTGAGGTATAAAAACATTCCTTTTTAGCAGGACGTTCATACAAAATTAGCATAGGAAGTCTCCATACTACAAACGCTTGATTTTTCTCTCCGTGTAGAAATTTTTTTTATACAAAATTTATGTTTATTAAACTAATATATATATATATGTCGATTTTGGTAAAAATTATTTTGAATTTAACAATTACCATTATTATGAACAATTACATTAACAATAATCAAGTTTCTTTGACATTTGTAAACATTTTATGCATTTTTTAAACATAAAATGTTTATATAATATAGTACATTCTTTCAAAAATTTTAAAAATTTATTATCACAAACAATAACATTTATTATAAACAAATTATTTACTTTTTAAACAAATAAATGGCTTATTTCGGCAAAAAGAAAAATTATTTTTCTTATGTTAACGAGTTTAAAGTCATGTAAAGCTCTACTTGATTATTGATAAATGGATTATTATTCATGTAATTGTATTATACATTATTATTTGTCTGGTGGTCATGCTGAACTAATTTAAATTGATTTCAATCATATGCAACGAAAAAATGCAACGAAAAAAATCTATATTTTAATTTTAAAATCCGTCAACTTGAACTCGAGAAAAAAATTTTTAATTTAACATTACTAAAAAATTCAATTATTAATAACTTTTATAAAAAATTATTTTTTGCCTTAATATTTTAAGGGATTCTTCTTAATGATATTAAAAGTCAAAAAAAACTATTTTAGTTAAAAAAAAAAATTTGTTAATTTCAGGTGATCCGTTAGAGAAATTCTGACCCATTGAGAAATAAAAATTATGCATAAAATTGATATATTTCTTATTTCTTAATCATAATTCTTAACAATTAACAATTTTCTAATATTTTTTATAAATAAAAAGTATACAAATTTTTTATAATTTAGATCAATCAAACGAAGTTTATTATAAAAAGCGTATATAAAAAACAAAATTTATTTGTTAATCATAACTTTTAAAAAATTTTCTAATTTTCCAATTTTAAATATTATTTTATTATAAATTATGAAAGATACCTGCATATTTTCTATTTGTCAAACAATATTTTCTAAAAAATAAAAAACCTTATGCATAAGTTAAACTTCAGATGTGCGGACAAACAAAATGAATGAATTATTGATTATTATATTTAATAATAAGTAATATTATATTTAATTATTGCATATTTGTACTTAAGTAATTCATATTTGGTACAAATAATTATAAATACAACCGAGCGATCGTTAGCGAGTGATGTTTATGTCGCTAGTATAAATAAATTAGAAGGTTAAATAGATGTTCTTAAGGTATTTTTCTTAACATCATTTGGACATTTTTTTCTTCCATTTTTTTTCCTTTTCTTTCTGTCAGTCAGACTTAAGTCTCGCTTGCAATTAACTAACTAACTAACTAACTAACTAACTAACTAACTAACTAACTAACTAACTTTTTCGATTGTCTTTATGTTTGTTAATTATCATTATCGTTCCAGTATGTACTTGAACGAAAAGTCTCGTTGTTTATTGGGATTAATTATTACTATTACTTGACTACAAATTTTATTATAATTACTATTTTTTTTTTATTTTTTTATTTCTGTCCTAAACAGAAACTTAATGTTTTGTCTATTTCGTAGCAAATTGTTTCAATATTGGAAAATTAGTATAAAATTGTAGCAATAATTCCAATGTGAAAATGTTAATAAAACAATAATTTTCATTAAAATTTCAATTATAATAATTTAACATTATTGCTGTTTATATTGTGAAATACTCTGCGCGGTAAAATCTAAACTAAATCAAAGGTGAAAAATTGAATAATTTTGAGACATCTAAACAAAATCAAAGATTTTATTAATGAAGATATTTTAGTTTTATCAACAAAGCGTTTTATTTGTATTTAATCAAAAATTTTATTCATCAACAAAAATTTATATTGGTTGTCTCAAGAAACTTTATTTGAGATAAACTCATTTTCTTATTTATTTGTCACAACTAATTATTGATTAGGATAATAAACATCTTTTTGCTTTCATAATAAAATTTTTATTTAAATATCAAAAAAATGTTTTTTTTTTTTTTTTTTTTTTTTTTTTTTTTTTTTTTTTTTTTTTTTTTTTTTTTTTTTTTTTTTTTTTTTTATTTTTTTTTTTTTTTATTATACAAAACTTTAAAACTCTTTATTCTTTCTGAAAATATTATTTTTGAATTATTTTTTTGTAATCACAGTGTTATTAAAAGTTAGCATTGTGATTTTTTATTGTCGCTTATTTTTTTTTTTTAAATCATTATAAATATTAAAAAAAAATTTTAATTTCAACAAGGAATGATAAAAATTTTTCTTACATAAATCAAAGTTTTTATTTATTTTATTAAAATGACTAACATATTGTAATATACTCGAGAATCGATTATTCAACAATCGATAACTCGACAATCGATTACTCGACAATCGATTACTCGACAATCGATTACTCGACAATCGATTTTCGATTATTATTTTTTTAAGTAATCGACAATCGTTTTTTGATAAATCGATTGTAGATTAATCGAGAAATATAAAATGTATGTATAGGGAATATATTAATCGAAATGAAAAAGTACTATATTTCATAGGGTAATCTAGTAAGTAAAGTCTTTGCTGTACATTGGAAATAAGACATTACTTGAAAAAAAGTGAATCAATACTTCCGGTGATTTGTACAACGTGGCATACGCTGAAATATGCTGAATATAATAGTTTTCATTTATTAAGTGTTTTTAAAAGTTTATACATGAAATCATCATTAAATCAATTATTACATTAATAATATTGTTATATATTATTATTAAAATGAATATTTAAAATAAATAATTTCAAAATTTTTTAATTTTTTAATTCTTTGATAATAAATGTGATGTGATATGTGTGTAGTGGAAATTGATTTTTTATTTTATATACGGTGAAACATTATAATTTGTAAACTATTTGTGAGTGTTTGTGTTAAGTTTTATAAATTTTGTATTAAAAAAATATTTTAATGTTTATAATAAAATAAAACTTGTTTAATGATTATAATTATTTTAAAATATTAAAAAAGTGAAGTGAAGTGAATTTAATAGGAAACAATTTATTATTATGCTAAAAATATAAAATTACAATGAATGGAAAAAAGAAGAGAAAATATAATAAAAAGGTTAGTGTTAATTAATTTTTTTTTAAAATATAAACATTAATTTATTTAATAATTTTTAAAAAAATAAATATATTATGTATGTTTGTGCAAGACGAAATATATAATAAAAGTACTAGCGAGAACATAACTTATATTATATATTTTAAATGCAGTTAAACGTTGTAGTATAGTATACAAAGATTTGTATATTATGACGCCATAGAAGAATCATAATGGCGGTAACGCATTTCATATACATTGTG
>JAVJHT010000052.1:0-38000 GCA_032872505.1 Leptopilina syphax
TTTACTCTTAAACAATTAAACGTAAAAATTTGGCCAAGTATGGTTTCGAAAGGTTTTTTCATGCTCTTTCGATTGGAAATAAGCATTTTGAAAAAAAAATCAGAGCGCTCGTTGGGTCTGTCGAGCCGGCCACAAAAGTCGCTATTCCCGGAGCCAAATCAGACCGGGAAGACAGTACTTTCGGCAAAGGGATACAGAAAAATAAATTTTATTTTTTGGGGGGAAAGATACGATTTTTTTAGGGTTCCGTACCCGGTAGGAACCCTATTAAAACGGTTACGGAAAATGACCATGTAGCCCCCCCTAGCACTCACTCGGAAAATATTGGACTAGGTAAAAAAATAATTTCACCAAAAATCACTATCCACTAGTACTACAAAAGCCCCAAGTTTAGGCACGATTGGAGAAAAATTTTTTCCCACCTTGATCACTTGACATGGAATCGCTCATATATATATATTTTTTAAACTAGCTAAAAAATTTGTAATTTAATAATAAACTTTTTACTTATTTCAAAGATCTCCTAGTCAGTTTTAAAATCTAACATTTTATTTTTAAAAATAAGAATAAAAATTTTAACCAAATATTATCAATTTATATATTTTTGTAGATCCAACAAGCAGCGTCACTGAACAAGTAAAATACCAAGAACAGCAGAATTTTTCAGTGAAAGGTAGGTTTTGAAATCAGAACAGGTGTCAATTTTATAAATCCAAATTATTACTAACAGAATGTCTAGCGAAACTGAAGAAAAAATTTTGATTTTTTTATGAAAACTATTTTATATTAAAAGAAAAGTGTTTCAATAATAAATTATTTTTAAGATAATAAAAAACATTTTCTTTATTATTATAAATTTTATTTTCAATTTGATCAATGAAGGAAAATATTTAAATTCGTAAAAAGAAATTATATTTGGACATTTTAAAAAAGTTTCCCGACTTTTGCTCAAATTCCCTGTTTTTCTGATTTTTCACTGACTAAAAAATTCCCTTAATTCCTTGACTCCTGGTCACCCTGACTATAACATCAATATTTTAAATATTTTATTATTTCTTGTTGAATTATTAAACATATTAAAAGATTGTTATTTCACTACAGATAAAACAGCATTACAAATAATGCAAATGAAATTAGACCTCAAACGCCAAGACATTGAATTGAGAAAGAGGAAGTTTGAATTTAAAAAAAAGCAGCACGAAGAACAATCAACAATTTTGAAAGAAATTTCGGACTCTTTGAAAGTTCTTGCAAACAGAAAGGACTCCATTATTTAATTCTTTTTTCCGATTAGTTATAATAATCTATAATTATAAATAGATTTGTATTTTAATCATATTTCTATTATTATTGCATTTTTCAAAATAAATAAAATATTAAAACCCTTTTTTTAATACAAAAACCAACTCTCTTTAATGATTTAGCGAAAATTCACTGATTTTCTATTCGAATCAGCTAAATGCTTTAGAAAAGTCACATTACAACAATTAATTCAATTATCTAAGATTTAATTTTTCAAAAAGTGTTAAAACAGTTTTAAGTTTTTCATTTGCTTTAATGAGAACGAGCAACGCACCAACAATTAAAGCATCATGAATGACGTGTTTTTAAAATTCACATCATTTACGACGCTGTAATTAGAGAGCAGAAACTCATTAATTCCTGTAATAATAGATAATTTTTATCTAATTGATAATCCATTAAATTTGATTAATCAACTTATCATTTAAGAGATATACTTCAATTTAAAAAATTCCAAGGTATGTGCAAACGTATTTAATAAAATTGGGGTGAAAGCGGAGTGAATGTGAAGTGAAAGTGAAGTGAGATTGAAGTGATTGTGAAGTTAATGGGAAGTGAATGTGAAGTTAATGTGGAGTGAAAGTGAAATGGATGTGAAGTTAATATGGAGTGAAAGTGAAGTAAAGTGAATGTGAAGTGACTGTGATGTGAATGTGAAGTGAATGTGGAGTGAAGTGAATGTGAAGTGAAAGTGAAGTGAATGTGAAGTGAATGTGAAGTTAATGTGAAGTGAATGTGAAGTGAATGTGAAGTGAATGTGAAGTGAATGTGAAGTGAATGGGGAGTGCATGTGAAGTGAAAGTGAAGTGAAGTGAAAGTGAAGTGAAGTGAAAGTGAAGTGAAAGTAAAGTGAATGTGAAGTGAATGTGAAGTGAATGTGAAGTGAATGTGAAGTGAATGTGAAATTAATGTGAAGTGAATGTGAAGTGAATGTGAAGTTAATGGGGAGTGAATGTGAAGTGAATGTGAAATTAATCCGGAAACGGAAGCGGGGTCGCTGTTAAAGGTAGGGCGAGTTAAAATCGGGTGGGTCAGCTGTAGAGTCCATGCCAGAGTGGAAGTGGAGAGGTGTTTTCGATGCCTCTGTTACGGCCATCTGGCTGGAGGATGCAGCGGCCCGGACCGAAAGGCGGCTTGCTGGAGATGTGGCGGTCTCGACCACAAGAAGGGTCAGTGCAAAGGGGAAGCCCGATGCACTGACTGCTCCGATCGTGGATTGGAAGACACGAAGCACTCTCCAGGGAGCAAAGCCTGCCCGGTGTATTGGAAGATGCTGACGGATCTAAAGTCCAGAGCTTAGGATTCTCCAGGTAAATCTTAGGAAGGGAAAAGTCGCGCAAGATCTCTTTATGCAGACTGCCAGAGAGAGGGGAACTGATATACTGCTTTTCAGTGAGCAGTATAGGAAGTCGGAACACTCTGTCTGGTTTGAGGATGCATCAAGGAGATCTGGTATACAAGTATGTAACCCGGACATCACCATTGGTGATTTTCTAGAGACCGACAAGGGGTTCGTTTGGGTGGAGTTGGCGGGGGTACGCGTCTACAGCTGCTACTTCTCTCCGAACGATCCCTTTAAAAAGTTCGACTCTGAGGTTCAGGCTCTTGAAGAAAGCATTCAAGCTTTCGGCGGGGATGTCCTCATTGCGGGAGACTTTAATAGTAAGTCGCCGGAATGGGGAGAGACTCGTCTAGACAGGAGGGGAACCTTAGTGTCGGACATGGTCGCAGCGAATGATTTAGTGGTGGTGAACCGGGGACGAGAGTTCACGTTCAGACGCGGGGTATCAGGGTCTATCATTGATTTGACAATTGCGACGCCCCGCGTGGCCTGTAGAATTGTGCGGTGGGAGGTGCTGGATGAAACAACTATGAGCGATCACCAGTACATAGAGTTCACAGTCGCTGAGAAAAATTTAGGAGGGAACAGCAGGCCTTATGTTTGCCGTAAGAAGCCCTCTTGGAATCTCAGACGACTGAATCGGGCGAAGTTGGCGGAGTCTTTAGCAGAGTCTCGAGCTATACACGAGCTGGGCTGGACAACGAAGCCAACTTCGGTGGGTGATAAAGTGCGTGAGGCGAGGCGAGTAATCATTGCAGCGTGCAACTACTCAATGCCTCGCCGGCAACAAAAAAGAACTAGGAAGGGAGCTCTGTACTGGTGGAACGACGAACTAGCTCGCTTGAGGAGAGAATGCCATGCAGCAAGAAGGAAATATACCCAATCTAAGGGAGACCTCTAAGGATTATACCTCTTGTGTGGTCCAGGGGAGAGAGCTCTTCACGCTTGAGGAGCTTAAAAAGGTGGCAAGGACGTTGAGGAATGGCACAGCGCCAGGCAGCGACGGAATACCCAACGAGATCCTCAAAGAGGTTGTCGCTGTGTACCCAGAGCTTCTCCTCGACGTCTTTAATACATGTCTCGAGAGTGGTGAGTTTTTTAGTGATTGGAAAACGCAGAGGTTGGTCCTCCTAAGAAAAGGGAGATAAAGTCTCATCGTTTAGACCAATCTGCTTATTGGACACGATGGGTAAATTTCTAGAGGGAATGATTCTAGAGCGACTTCAGAGAATCCTGGTAGGTGAAAATAGCCTATCAGAAAATCAATTCGGTTTTAGGAAAGGGCGGTCGACAGTAGACGCGATCCTAGCGGTTCTCGATAAGGCGAAAAAAGTCAAAGAGGGACGGAAGAAGGGATTTTGCGCGCTCGTTTCGATAGACATCCGTAACGCGTTTAATTCCGCGAAATGGGATAACTGTATGGAAGCAATGAGACGTAAAGGGGTGCCAACGTATCTGTTGCGAATGATGGACAACTATCTTAGCGACAGATGGGTTGTTTACGAGAGCGATGCATGTCATATTAAAGAGAAAATGACATGCGGAGCTCCCCAAGGATCAAAGGTGGGTCCAACTGTCTGGAACGTCATGTATGACGACTTTCTGAGGTTGAACCTACCCGAAGGTACGTCCATATCCGGGTTCGCGGACGACGTGCTTATAATTTGTTACGACGAGGAGTTAAAACTGCTAAAGATAAAACTTGAAGATAGTCTAAGACGAGCTGAGTTTTGGTTGTTCCGGCATGGCCTGCAAATGGCCTTCGAGAAGACCGAGGCTCTGCTCGTCACGGACAGGAGAGTTTATGAAACCCCAAAAATCGAAATGGGAGGAACTGAAGTCGTATGGGGAAATACGCTGAAGTACCTGGGAGTGTGGTTGGACAGACGTTTAAGTTTTGCCCAACATATTAACATCTCCACACTCAAAGCCATTGAATGCATGGGAAACCTCTCGAGGATGATGCCCAATATCGGTGGCCCCAGGGAAAATAAACGAAGACTGGTGGCGACTGTGGTTCAATCAAAGCAGCTTTACGCTGCCCCTGTATGGGCATCGGCCCTAAAGATCCACAGCATCTCAGACAGGCTTCTCTCTGCCCAGAGAGAACCGGCAAAGAGCATAACGTCAGCCTTCAGAACGGTGTCTGATTGCGCTCTCCGGGTGCTTGCTAGATTGCCGCCAATCGATTTATTGGCGATGGAGAGGCAGGAAAATTTCCAGCTTTCCAAAAATCTGGTTGGCGACCGGGGGCGCATAGAAAGATTCAAAGCGGAAATCCGCAAAGAATCTAGAAACAGACTCGTTCAGAGATGGCAGGAGTATCTCAACAAAAATCGATAGTTAAAAATAGTCAAGGAAGAAAATGTGAATTTTTTCAAAATTAAAAAATTGGTTTTTTCCAAAAAAAATCATTTTTCAAGGCCCAATGGTCTTGTCCCGCGGTCTAATAAAATTTTTTAGGTGCCTGCTAATCTGACAAAAGTATTTCTACAAAAATCGATAGTTAAAAATAGTCAAGGAAGAAAATGTGAGTTTTTTCAAAATTAAAAAATTGGTTTTTTCCAGAAAAAATCTTTTTATAAAGCCCAATGATCTTGTCCCGCGGTCTAATGAAATTTTTTAGGTTTCTGCTAATCTGACAAAAGCATTTCAACAAAAATCGATAGTTAAAAATAGTCAAGGAAGAAAATCTGAATTTTTTCAAAATTAAAAAATTAGTTTTTTCCAGAAAAAATCCAATGATCTTGTCCCGCGGTCTAATAAAGTTTTTCAGATTTATACTAAACTGACAAAAGTATTTGAACAAAAATCGATAGTTAAAAATAGTCAAGGAAGAAAATGTGAATTTTTTCAAAATTAAAAAATTGGTTTTTTCCAAACAAAATCATTTTTTAAGGCCCAATGGTCTTGTCCCGTGGTCTAGTAAAATTTTTTTGGTTTATACTAAACTGACAAAAGTATTTCAACAAAAATCGATAGTTAAAAATAGTCATGGAAGAAAATGTTAATTTTTTCAAAATAAAAAAATTGGTTTTTTCCAAAAAAAATCATTTTTCAAGGCCCAATGGTCTTGTCCTGCGGTCTAATAAAATTTTTCAGATTTATCCTATTCTGACAAAAGTATTTGAACAAAAATCGATAGTTAAAAATAGTCAAGGAAGAAAATGTGAATTTTCTCTTAAAATTAAAAAATTGGTTTTTTTCCAAAAAAATCATTTTTCAAGGCCCAATGGTCTTGTCCCGCGGTCTAATAAAATTTTTCAGATTTATACTAATCTGACAAAAGTATTTGAACAAAAATCGATAGTTAAAAATAGTCAAGGAAGAAAATGTGAATTTTTTCAAATTTAATAAATTGGTTTTTCCCAAAAAAAATCATTTCTTAAGGCTCATTGGTCTTGTCCCGCGATCTAATAAAATTTTTTAGGTTTCTGCTAATCTGACAAAAGCATTTCAACAAAAATCGATAGTTAAAAATAGTCAAGGAAGAAAATCTGAATTTTTTCAAAATTAAAAAATTAGTTTTTTCCAGAAAAAATCCAATGATCTTGTCCCGCGGTCTAATAAAGTTTTTCAGATTTATACTAAACTGACAAAAGTATTTGAACAAAAATCGATAGTTAAAAATAGTCAAGGAAGAAAATGTGAATTTTTTCAAAATTAAAAAATTGGTTTTTTCCAAACAAAATCATTTTTTAAGGCCCAATGGTCTTGTCCCGTGGTCTAGTAAAATTTTTTTGGTTTATACTAAACTGACAAAAGTATTTCAACAAAAATCGATAGTTAAAAATAGTCATGGAAGAAAATGTTAATTTTTTCAAAATAAAAAAATTGGTTTTTTCCAAAAAAAATCATTTTTCAAGGCCCAATGGTCTTGTCCTGCGGTCTAATAAAATTTTTCAGATTTATCCTATTCTGACAAAAGTATTTGAACAAAAATCGATAGTTAAAAATAGTCAAGGAAGAAAATGTGAATTTTCTCTTAAAATTAAAAAATTGGTTTTTTCCAAAAAAATCATTTTTCAAGGCCCAATGGTCTTGTCCCGCGGTCTAATAAAATTTTTCAGATTTATACTAATCTGACAAAAGTATTTGAACAAAAATCGATAGTTAAAAATAGTCAAGGAAGAAAATGTGAATTTTTTCAAATTTAATAAATTGGTTTTTCCCAAAAAAATCATTTCTTAAGGCTCATTGGTCTTGTCCCGCGATCTAATAAAATTTTTTAGGTTTCTGCTAATCTGACAAAAGTATTTGAACAAAAATCGATAGTTAAAAATAGTCAAGGAAGAAAATGTGAATTTTTTCAAAATTAAAAAATTGGTTTTTTCCAAAAAAAATCATTTTTCAAGGCCCAATGGTCTTGTTCCGCGGTCTAATAAAATTTTTCAGATTTGTACTAATCTGACAAAAGTATTTGAACAAAAATCTATAGTTAAAAATAGTCAAGGAAGAAAATGTAAATTTTTTCAAAATTAAAAAATTGGTTTTTTCCAAAAAAAAAATCATTTTTCAAGGCCTAATGGTCTTGTCCCGCGATCTAAAAAAATTTTTCAGATTTATACTAATCTGACAAAAATATTTAAACAAAAATCAATAGTTAAAAATAGTGAAGGAAGAAAATTTTAATATTTTCAAAATTAAAAAAATTTGTATTTTTCCATAAAAAATCATTTTTCGAGGCCCAATGGACTTTTCCCGCGGTCTAGTAAAATTTTTTAGGTTTATACTAAACTGACAAAAGTATTTCAACAAAAATCGATAGTTAAAAATAGTCATGGAAGAAAATGTGAATTTTTTCAAAATTAAAAAATTGGTTTTTTTCCAAAAAAATCATTTTTCAAGACCCAATGGTCTTGTCCCGCGGTCTAATAAAATTTTTCAGATTTAAACTAATCTGACAAAAGTATTTGAACAAAAATCGATGGTTAAAAATAGTCAAGGAAGAAAATGTGAATTTTTTCAAATTTAATAAATTGGTTTTTCCCAAAAAAATCATTTCTTAAGGCCCAATGGTCTTGTCCCGTGGTCTAGTAAAATTTTTTAGGTTTATACTAAACTGACAAAAGTATTTCAACAAAAATCTATATTTAAAAATAGTCATGGAAGAAAATGTAAATTTTTTCAAAATTAAAAAATTGGTTTTTTCCAAAAAAAATCATTTTTTAAAGCCCAGTAATCTTGTCCCGCGGTCGAATAAAATTTTTTAGGTTCTTGCTAATCTGACAAAAGTATTTCAACAAAAATCGATACTTAAAAATAGTCAAGGAAGAAAATTTTAATTTTTTCAAAATTAAAAAATTTGTATTTTTCCATAAAAAATCATTTTTCAAGGCCCAATGGACTTGTCCCGCGGTCTAGTAAAATTTTTTAGGTTTATACTAAACTGACAAAAGTATTTCAACAAAAATCGATAGTTAAAAATAGTCATGGAAGAAAATGTGAATTTTTTCAAAATTAAAAAATTGGTTTTTTCCAAAAAAATCATTTTTCACGGCCCAATGGTCTTGTCCCGCGGGCTAATAAAATTTTTCAGATTTGTACTAATCTGACAAAAGTATTTGAACAAAAATTGATAATTAAAAATAGTCAAGGAAGAAAATGTAAATTTTTTCAAAATTAAAAAATTGGTTTTTTTCAGAAAAAATCATTTTTTAAAGCCCAGTAATCTTTGTCCCGCGATCTAATAAAATTTTTTAGGTTTCTGCTAATCTGACAAAAGTATTTGAACAAAAAATCGATAGTTAAAAATAGTCAAGGAAGAAAATGTGAATTTTTTCAAAATTAAAAAATTGGTTTTTTCCAAAAAAAATCATTTTTCAAGGCCCAATGGTCTTGTCCCGCGGTCTAATAAAATTTTTCAGATTTATACTAATCTGACAAAAGTATTTGAACAAAAATCGATAGTTAAAAATAGTCAAGGAAGAAAATGTGAATTTTTTCAAATTTAATAAATTGGTTTTTCCCAAAAAAATCATTTCTTAAGGCTCATTGGTCTTGTCCCGCGATCTAATAAAATTTTTTAGGTTTCTGCTAATCTGACAAAAGTATTTGAACAAAAATCGATAGTTAAAAATAGTCATGGAAGAAAATGTGAATTTTTTCAAAATTAAAAAATTGGTTTTTTCCAAAAAAAATCATTTTTCAAGGCCCAATGGTCTTGTCCCGCGGTCTAATAAAATTTTTCAGATTTGTACTAATCTGACAAAAGTATTTGAACAAAAATTGATAATTAAAAATAGTCAAGGAAGAAAATGTAAATTTTTTCAAAATTAAAAAATTGGTTTTTTTCAGAAAAAATCATTTTTTAAAGCCCAGTAATCTTGTCCCGCGATCTAATAAAATTTTTTAGGTTTCTGCTAATCTGACAAAAGTATTTGAACAAAAATCGATAGTTAAAAATAGTCAAGGAAGAAAATGTGAATTTTTTCAAAATTAAAAAATTGGTTTTTTCCAGAAAAAATCATTTTTTAAGGCCCAATGGTCTTGTCCCGTGGTCTAGTAAAATTTTTTAGGTTTATACTAAACTGACAAAAGTATTTCAACAAAAATCGTTAGTTAAAAATAGTCATGGAAGAAAATGTTAATTTTTTCAAAATTAAAAAATTGGTTTTTTCCAAAAAAAATAATTTTTCAAGGCCCAATGGTCTTGTCCTGCGGTCTAATAAAATTTTTCAGATTTATCCTAATTTGACAAAAGTATTTGTACAAAAATCAATAGTTAAAAATAGTCAAGGAAGAAAATGTGAATTTTTTCAAAATTAAAAAATTGGTTTTTTCCAGAAAAAATCATTTTTTAAGGCCCAATGGTCTTGTCCCGTGGTCTAGTAAAATTTTTTAGGTTTATACTAAACTGACAAAAGTATTTCAACAAAAATCTATATTTAAAAATAGTCATGGAAGAAAATGTAAATTTTTTCAAAATTAAAAAATTGGTTTTTTCCAAAAAAATCATTTTTCACGGCCCAATGGTCTTGTCCCGCGGGCTAATAAAATTTTTCAGATTTGTACTAATCTGACAAAAGTATTTGAACAAAAATCGATAGTTAAAAATAGTCAAGGAAGAAAATGTGAATTTTTTCAAATTTAATAAATTGGTTTTTCCCAAAAAAATCATTTCTTAAGGCTCATTGGTCTTATCCCGCGATCTAATAAAATTTTTTAGGTTTCTGCTAATCTGACAAAAGTATTTGAACAAAAATCGATAGTTAAAAATAGTCAAGGAAGAAAATGTGAATTTTTTCAAAATTAAAAAATTAGTTTTTTCCAAAAAAAATCATTTTTCAAGACCCAATGGTCTTGTCCCGCGGTCTAATAAAATTTTTCAGATTTAAACTAATCTGACAAAAGTATTTGAACAAAAATCGATGGTTAAAAATAGTCAAGGAAGAAAATGTGAATTTTTTCAAATTTAATAAATTGGTTTTTCCCAAAAAAATCATTTCTTAAGGCCCAATGGTCTTGTCCCGTGGTCTAGTAAAATTTTTTAGGTTTATACTAAACTGACAAAAGTATTTCAACAAAAATCTATATTTAAAAATAGTCATGGAAGAAAATGTAAATTTTTTCAAAATTAAAAAATTGGTTTTTTCCAAAAAAAATCATTTTTTAAAGCCCAGTAATCTTGTCCCGCGGTCGAATAAAATTTTTTAGGTTCTTGCTAATCTGACAAAAGTATTTCAACAAAAATCGATACTTAAAAATAGTCAAGGAAGAAAATTTTAATTTTTTCAAAATTAAAAAATTTGTATTTTTCCATAAAAAATCATTTTTCAAGGCCCAATGGACTTGTCCCGCGGTCTAGTAAAATTTTTTAGGTTTATACTAAACTGACAAAAGTATTTCAACAAAAATCGATAGTTAAAAATAGTCATGGAAGAAAATGTGAATTTTTTCAAAATTAAAAAATTGGTTTTTTCCAAAAAAATCATTTTTCACGGCCCAATGGTCTTGTCCCGCGGGCTAATAAAATTTTTCAGATTTGTACTAATCTGACAAAAGTATTTGAACAAAAATTGATAATTAAAAATAGTCAAGGAAGAAAATGTAAATTTTTTCAAAATTAAAAAATTGGTTTTTTTCAGAAAAAATCATTTTTTAAAGCCCAGTAATCTTGTCCCGCGATCTAATAAAATTTTTTAGGTTTCTGCTAATCTGACAAAAGTATTTGAACAAAAATCGATAGTTAAAAATAGTCAAGGAAGAAAATGTGAATTTTTTCAAAATTAAAAAATTGGTTTTTTCCAAAAAAAATCATTTTTCAAGGCCCAATGGTCTTGTCCCGCGGTCTAATAAAATTTTTCAGATTTATACTAATCTGACAAAAGTATTTGAACAAAAATCGATAGTTAAAAATAGTCAAGGAAGAAAATGTGAATTTTTTCAAATTTAATAAATTGGTTTTTCCCAAAAAAATCATTTCTTAAGGCTCATTGGTCTTGTCCCGCGATCTAATAAAATTTTTTAGGTTTCTGCTAATCTGACAAAAGTATTTGAACAAAAATCGATAGTTAAAAATAGTCATGGAAGAAAATGTGAATTTTTTCAAAATTAAAAAATTGGTTTTTTCCAAAAAAAATCATTTTTCAAGGCCCAATGGTCTTGTCCCGCGGTCTAATAAAATTTTTCAGATTTGTACTAATCTGACAAAAGTATTTGAACAAAAATTGATAATTAAAAATAGTCAAGGAAGAAAATGTAAATTTTTTCAAAATTAAAAAATTGGTTTTTTTCAGAAAAAATCATTTTTTAAAGCCCAGTAATCTTGTCCCGCGATCTAATAAAATTTTTTAGGTTTCTGCTAATCTGACAAAAGTATTTGAACAAAAATCGATAGTTAAAAATAGTCAAGGAAGAAAATGTGAATTTTTTCAAAATTAAAAAATTGGTTTTTTCCAGAAAAAATCATTTTTTAAGGCCCAATGGTCTTGTCCCGTGGTCTAGTAAAATTTTTTAGGTTTATACTAAACTGACAAAAGTATTTCAACAAAAATCGTTAGTTAAAAATAGTCATGGAAGAAAATGTTAATTTTTTCAAAATTAAAAAATTGGTTTTTTCCAAAAAAAAATAATTTTTCAAGGCCCAATGGTCTTGTCCTGCGGTCTAATAAAATTTTTCAGATTTATCCTAATTTGACAAAAGTATTTGTACAAAAATCAATAGTTAAAAATAGTCAAGGAAGAAAATGTGAATTTTTTCAAAATTAAAAAATTGGTTTTTTCCAGAAAAAATCATTTTTTAAGGCCCAATGGTCTTGTCCCGTGGTCTAGTAAAATTTTTTAGGTTTATACTAAACTGACAAAAGTATTTCAACAAAAATCTATATTTAAAAATAGTCATGGAAGAAAATGTAAATTTTTTCAAAATTAAAAAATTGGTTTTTTCCAAAAAAAATCATTTTTTAAAGCCCAGTAATCTTGTCCCGCGGTCGAATAAAATTTTTTAGGTTCTTGCTAATCTGACAAAAGTATTTCAACAAAAATCGATAGTTAAAAATAGTCAAGGAAGAAAATTTTAATTTTTTCAAAATTAAAAAATTTGTATTTTTCCATAAAAAATCATTTTTCAAGGCCCAATGGACTTGTCCCGCGGTCTAGTAAATTTTTTTAGGTTTATACTAAACTGACAAAAGTATTTCAACAAAAATCGATAGTTAAAAATAGTCATGGAAGAAAATGTGAATTTTTTCAAAATTAAAAAATTGGTTTTTTCCAAAAAAATCATTTTTCACGGCCCAATGGTCTTGTCCCGCGGGCTAATAAAATTTTTCAGATTTGTACTAATCTGACAAAAGTATTTGAACAAAAATCGATAGTTAAAAATAGTCAAGGAAGAAAATGTGAATTTTTTCAAATTTAATAAATTGGTTTTTCCCAAAAAAATCATTTCTTAAGGCTCATTGGTCTTATCCCGCGATCTAATAAAATTTTTTAGGTTTCTGCTAATCTGACAAAAGTATTTGAACAAAAATCAATAGTTAAAAATAGTCAAGGAAGAAAATGTGAATTTTTTCAAAATTAAAAAATTGGTTTTTTTCAAAAAAAATCATTTTTCAAGGCCCAATGGTCTTGTCCCGCGGTCTAATAAAATTTTTTAGATTTGTACTAAACTGACAAAAGTATTTCAACAAAAATCGATAGTTAAAAATAGTCATGGAAGAAAATGTTAATTTTTTCAAAATTAAAAAATTGGTTTTTTCCAAAAAAAATCATTTTTCAAGGCCCAATGGTCTTGTCCTGCGGTCTAATAAAATTTTTCAGATTTATCCTAATCTGACAAAAGTATTTGAACAAAAATCGATAGTTAAAAATAGTCAAAGAAGAAAATTTTAATTTTTTCAAAATTAAAAAATTTATATTTTTCCATAAAAAATCATTTTTCAAGGCCCAATGGTCTTGTCCCGCGATCTAATAAAATTTTTTTAGTTTTCTGCTAATCTGACAAAAGTATTTCAAGAAAAATCAATAGTTAAAAATAGTCAAGGAAGAAAATTTTAATATTTTCAAAATTAAAAAATTTTTATTTTTCCATAAAAAATCATTTTTCAAGGCTCAATGGACTTGTCCCGCGGTCTAATAAAATTTTTTAGATTTATACTAATCTGACAAAAGTATTTGAACAAAAATCGATAGTTAAAAATAGTCAAGGAAGAAAATGTGAATTTTTTCAAAATTAAAAAATTGGTTTTTTCCAGAAAAAATCATTTTATAAAGCCCAATGATCTTGTCCCGCGGTCTAATAAAATTTTTTAGATTTATACTAATCTGACAAAGGTATTTGAACAAAAATCGATAGTTAAAAATAGTCCAGGAAGAAAATGTAAATTTTTTCAAAATTAAAAAATTGGTTTTTTCCAAAAAAAATCATTTTTCAAGGCCCAATGGTCTTGTCCCGCGGTCTAAAAAAATTTTTCAGATCTATACTAATCTGACAAAAGTATTTGAACAAAAATCGAATAAAATGTGAATTTTTTCAAATTTAATAAATTGGTTTTTCCCAAAAAAATCATTTCTTAAGGCTCATTGGTTGGGCACGAAAACGTCTTTGTTCTGGAAACGTTCCTAAAACGTTTTTAGGTTGTTTTATGTCCGCTACTAACGGCTTAATATCGTTCAATGTTCTAAAAACTTTTTAGATCAACTTTCTAGAACAAAGACGTTTCCATGCCCACAAGGTAGTAGATGTAAATGTTATGAATTTTCAAGATGTAATTTTTTTAATTTATTACATTATCTTTTAGTTGGTTAATCTTTAAGCTTGTATAAAACATTAAAAGGTTTAAATAGTTTATAATATTTGTTAAAAAAAATTAAATGTAGCGTTCAATAAAAAAAATGCATTTAAGTAAATCAATCATAAACATAACGTATAATTTTTTGTGGCGGTTTAGATTTCTCTTTTTATTGTGAGTCAAAAGGGATAAAGAAAATACATGCTATCTATTTCTAATATTTAAACAGGTTTATATCAACATTAAATTAAATTCTTAAAATTCTGAACGTTAAAATTATAGAAATTTATGTGCTTTTTTAATTTATATTATCAGGGTTGCTACAATTTTTCTCGAATGAAATTCCCTAACATTTCCAGGTTTTCCAGGTCTTAAATAATATTTTTTTATACACATCATAAATGTGATTTATGTAAAAAAGTAATTAATTAAAAAGCAAAATTTATTAATACATATCAAAATAACTTAGTTTTAAGCATTTTTTTTCAAATTTCACTGATTCAAATCGCGAAAATATAGTCACTGAAAATCAGTCAAATTTTACTGATTCAGTTTTAGAGACTGCAGGGAAAAAAGTATTAAAGAGTACTTTTTTATGTTAAAAAAAATTCTTCAAAATTCGCCAAAAATTAACATACATAATTTTAACAGAAAATTATTCTCCAGGTGTTTTCTTAATTTTTCCCTTACTTCAAAATAAAATTTTCTGACATTTCCAGGTTTCCAGACGTTGTAGCAACCCTGATTATCAAAAAATGAATTAGAATTTTCAATACTTTCATTTTCAAATTTTTAATACAGGAAGTAATTTTTGAAAATATTTATATTGAGTAAAAGGAATTATTCATTTTAACTTTCAGAACTTATGGATCATACTAAATTTAAAAAGATTTAAACTTACCTTTATTAAGTGATTCAGAACACCTCGTCATTTTCTTTGACGACGGGAAAAGTGCTTTGAAAAACTTAAATATTGGTGGCAAATTTTTTCAAACCATTTGGTGGCGATATTAATAGCCAATTATTTTATTTTTATTTATTTTTTAATTTTAATGGTGGCGAAATTTTTCGACCACTGGTGGCAATTTCATTAGCTAATTTTGTGCTGATTTAACTTGCCAATTTTCCAATTGCTGTATGAATCTTGTTGCTTTCATATGTTTTTGTTTCGGAAAGAAATAATTCTTTGTGATTTTGAAATTATTTTCTTCTGGCTGGTTTGAGTCTCTTAAAATGTCAAATTTTTTAATTACAACTGCAGACCACATTGAGTAGAAAGGAAAAATGTACTGTAAAAGGTAATTTACAATTCCAGGGCAATGATAATCATTGATATTAGTAGTGAAATCCATTTCACCTTCTTTGCTTAAGACATTTCTATGTAATTCAAGAAATTTTTGATAAAATGGTGATTTATCGCGAACTGCATTTGTAATTTCAATGTTTTCATACTCGTATAATTTTATGGATTCTTCATCATCATTTGTGATACTTGATTCTCTCTCGTTAGTACTTACATCTTTGGATTCCTTTGATTTCTTAAAATCAGTAGTTTCTTTTAATATTGCTTCAAAATCTGATCTTTTGTATTGAAATGCAAGTAGTATTATCAGTTGTTCGAGAATGTGTAAAGCTTCTTCCAAATTCTCTGTGTGTATTAGTTTTGCCATTATTGTTCCAACCAAATGAATCACTTTTGTATCTGATGTTTTCTGTTTGGAACTCCTTAAAACTGTTTTTTCCATTTGACTGCTGCAAATGTGACATATTGTAAACTGATCGTGATTATGGCAATTATCATGCATTAATGCGTAAGTCCAATTCAAATAGGCGATTAGGGATATTTCATTAAAAGCTATAATAGCAGCTTGTAAAATTGCCATACCGAAATCTGTTTCTATTTTATGCGCTATAGGTCTGATTGTAGTTATGTTACGTACTTCTGAGCAAAACATTTTGAGAAATTGAGAAAGGTATATTATATTATGCGTTTCAGATAAAAATTCAGCTACGGGAAGAGGCATTATTTCATCTCCCCCTGGTAAGCATAAAGCATAATAATAAATTTCTTTGTCCACTCCAGGAGGTTTTTCAGCAATAGTTCCAGTGCCATCCATAAAAAGGAATATAAGCTCACCATTTTCAAGCTTTTTTACAAAATATTTTATATGTCTTTCAGCAAACATGGTTACGTAAAACGGTTCGAAAGAATACGCTTGTATGTATCCTTTTACATTTTCACTTTCCCAAGTATTTTCAGATTGATCAATTAATCTTGCCATATATTCTTCAAAATTTTTGGAAAGATCATCTCTTCCATGGTTCTCACTAGAAATTTTCTGTAAAATCACTTTGCTTAATGCATCATTGTGATTTCCATAATCGAGATTTTCTGATTCTGCTGCTCCCAACATCAATACTTCCATTTTACAGGGATATTTTGATTCAAGTTCTTTGGCAATTATTGCCCTCTTTTCTCCTGTAACATGTCGACGATGCACTTCATCCATTTTATGACAAATATCCTGAGAAGTCCTTGTGACGTTCAGTTCTATTTCATGGTAAGGAGATTCAATCTTTTCAGTTGTTTGAAAAGTAAATTTTACGCATAAAGAATTTTTACATTCAGCAAAGATATACAGTGAAGCTGCTTTTTTACGAGGATCTGTTCTGGCGATGTGCTTATTGACTTTTAAAATACATTTTGGAAATTTTTGTGCAAAATAATCATTAGATCTTGAAGTCCACCCTTTTTTAAGTTTGCTTGATTTACTCCAAAAATCTGACCAAAATTGAGCTGGTGTTAAAATTTTTTCATTTCCTGTGAGTTTATAAAAAAGCGATTTTTCTTCAACCTTTTCTAATTCTTTTAAATCTTGCTCCATTTTATCCTTTTGGTCTTCAACTGCCAATAGATTTTTGTTCTCTAGTTTAAACTGACTATATAAAAGACAATCTTTCTCTGAAATATTTTCAGTACAAGAATTCAATATTCTGGTAGTATCATCTTCCATTGAAATTTGTTGGCTTTCTACCATTTTGTTTTGATCTGATTCTCTTATATTTTCCAACTCTTGTGTATCTTGAATTTTTTTCTCCTTTGGCGAATTTAATGATTCTAGACATTTGTCTATTGAATCTGTTAACCGACTTTCGAATAAATCAGGAGTAAATCGGGTTTCAACATCATTTTCACATTCATTATCAACAACGTGATCTACATCTACAACAACGTGAACTACATTATCCTCGCATGCATTTATTCTTTCTTCAGATGCAGTTGCTGATTTTGTGAGATTTTTTTTTATTGAAGCTAAAATTTTTTCTTTTATTTCCTCAAAGTAATTTAAAAATAATTTATTACACTTCGGAATATGCTGCTTTATTGATGGATTCGAATAGCCTTTTAGTAAAAACTTGCAAATTTGGAACCACTTGCCTTCTTCAGCAAGACTTCGACTTTTCAGCTCAATATATAAATTTAAACAATCAATTTCACTGAGTTCCTTTTCATCTTTTTCGAGCAACATAAACTCTAAAATAGAGTCAGATAAATTGTCGACTGTGACCTTCATTTTAAATAATTTCACGTATCAATCTATTACAGAAATCTTGCGTAGCATAAATCGAAATTTGTGTACTAAAGTAGTAGTTCACTGCAAGATGACTTACTTTAAAAAATCAAAAATCGCAACTACTTCAAGAGTGAACACATTGAACGTTCGTTCAAACTTTTATAAACGCTTAAACAATTTAAAGAAATTTTTCACTCTTTGAACTTATTTTTAAGGAACACGCAAAAATCGGATCATAAACGCAAGCTCGATAGTTTGTTGATAGTTGTTTAAAATTCGCAAACTTGAGTTAATCGAATAAATAAAATTTTCTTAACTATACAAGAACAACACAAAAAGTTCCTTAAATAAACAACTGAAATGTGTGAACAATGATTAAAAGAGATTTTCTTTCTCTTGAACTTATTCTTCAGAAACACGCCTTTATTTATATTTACGTCAAAATTCTCTACAATTTCAAGAATTTTTTTTTCTTTAATTTTAAGTCTCAAAACGGAACAAAGCTAAATAATTTCTAGATTTGTCTAAATTGACAAAATTAGAACAAGGCGAAAAGATCGATAATGAATTATAAAATCTCAAAAATAAAGCAGTTTAAGAGATTTTTTCCTGTAACTTAATTTCGAGAAACGCTGACATTGAAAATATTAAACTTTAATAAACAAAGATAAATTTTCATTAGAGATTATTTTTTAATTCTACCGAAATAATATGCAGCTACTATAATCTCAATTTTACATTACCATTTTATACTTCTTAATTGCAAACGATGTTTCTCTACTCGAAATTCTCTTCTCTTTAAATGCAGTGACTTTCTGGAAAAAAAGAATTTCTCTGAAATTCTATTTATTTATATTTAAGTCAAAATTCTCTACATTTTAAAAAGATCTTTTTTTCTTTAATTTAGTCCAAAAAACACAAAACTAAATAATTTTTAGACAATTGTCTAGATTTGCAAATTTAAAACAATGCGAAAAGATCGATAATAAATTACAAAATGTAAAAAATAAAACGTTTAAATGAATTTTTTCTGCGACTTAATTTCGAGAAATGCAGAGATTAAAAAAATAAACTTTAATAAATAAACAGAAATTTTCATTAGAGATTATTTTTAATTTCTAGCAAAACAGGCCTCGGATTCACTTTAGCGAACAAAAAAAGTCGCTTTAGTGGATTAAAAAAAGAAATAAAGTCGTTTCTTTAATTTAGTGTTGATACAAAATAGTTATAATCGTATCAAGGGCGCAAAATAGGTGATTGCGACGTTGGCGAGATGAAGGGACCGAGGCCGAAGCCGAGGGTGCGAAAGTGTCCCCGAAGTCCCGAAATCTCGCCAAAGTCGTAATTACCTTTGCGCCCATGTTGCGAACATAATTGTTTGTCCTAACTGCTTGAAAAGTATGGCATTGACGAGCGAAGTGGGCGTAAAAGTACTTTTGCGCCCGTTTCTTTGAGCCCGGGCGAGAATCAGTTACTTTGCGCCCACTTTAAGTGCCCGAAATGACATAGGGGAGAGTGGGGCAAAATGGGGTAGGCGGGTCAAATGGGATACCTCTGTTTTTCCATGATAGGTACTTTTAATTTTTTTATCCTCGACATATATCATTCATGTTGATAAGAAACTGTTATTAATTATGAAGACACTCCAAAGAAAATTTTTTTATGAAAGTTATACAACTTTTAAGTTTTAAGCAAAAAAATATGAATTTTTTTCAAAATTAAAGTGCTTACAAAACTTTTTGGGATAATGCATTTAATTTGGCAAGTGTGGGATCTTTTTCAGTACTAATTCTAGAGTAATTTCCAATAGAATAGATTGTTTAATTGTTTACAATAACTTGGAAATATTGCATTCTGTTTTAATATGCAGTGTGGGGCAGAATGGGGTACCTAAGTGTGGGGTATGCCGGAAGCTACGCCGTTTCATTAAAACTATTTAAAAACATTATATTATGCATATTTAAAGGTTTCCTGCAGAAGAATCGATATTTTTGCTTCGAGGCATTTATACTATCGATGTTTAATAATCGATATATCGATATTTTGCAATATCCATGTTTTTTTGTTAAATTCTAATAAATATTACTTGTTTTTTCATAGTAATAAAGAATCCTACTTTTTGTTCGTATTTATAATCTCATACAACAAGAATTTAATGAATTTTGAAAAAATATTCCAGGTTTTATATAGTTATTTGATGCTACCCCATTTTGCCCCACGGGTGGGGCAAAATGGGATTTTAGCACTTTCTCAGAAAATACGATATAAGTTCTTTCAAAAATTTTTTTCTCTGCTATTATCATAATTTTCTCAAAGCTAAGTGTACAAAGAAGAATTCTGAAGTTTAGCTGAATCGATTTCTTCGTTTGGTTCTCTGTAAACAGCCAATTTCAAAAAGGTACCCCATTTTGCCCCACTCTCCCCTACTTTTCGTGCAGGTAGGACAAAAATTTTATTTTGTATTTCCCTAAATCTTTACTGATTTCTAAATTCAATTACTCAAAACTTGAATAATTTTGATAAATAAATATTTAAATACTTTTTATTTTTTTTTCACAAGAAATAAAATTTAAAAAATTTCAACTTCTGACATTTAATACTTTCTACAAATGAAAAATATAACCCTTCCAAAAATTAAAATATATTCTACAATTTTTACCTAAACTTCATCTCTGAATCAATTATCTATATTAATTTTTAATAATTTTCCGAAAATTCTTCTAGAATTTAATTATTAAAAGTTTTAAAGAGAAAAATTCAATTTTCTGATGTATGAAAAAAACTAACAATTTATTGAATTGTTTAAACTTAGGGCTAAATTTTTCTGAATACAATCAATTGAATAATTAAAAACTATAAATTGTTTAAACAATCGTTATATATAATAAATTTTTAGTTTTTCTAAAATACTTAAAAGTGTTTAAATGTAAAAAAAATTGCACATTAAAAAAAACTAAGAAATTTAAGTTTTATGTTCAGTAAATTAAAAAATTAACAAAATAAATTGTTTAAACAATGTTTAAAAAATGGATTGTTAGTTTTTCTTTTATACTTGAATGTTTTAGTTACAAAAAATGCACTATACATAAAAAAACTATAAATTTTTAGCCTCAAATATAGTAGGGAAGGATGGGGCAAGGATAGTTAGTGGCTGTATTGCTTAAACGGCTTGTTCAAATTAGTCCGTCATTCATGATTTCTCAAAAATTTTAATAATTTAAAAAAGAAATTTTTTATAAATTTTTATTGACATTGTTCGAAGATAATTGAATGTTACAAAATTATTATAATTTTTCTAAAATAATTGAATTTCTTAAAAGAATTTTTGTACAATTTAAAAAAACTAATTAATTTTTTGATAAATTTTAATTGAAAATTTTGAACATGATTATTGTCTCTAAAATGTTAAAAATAATTCGAAAATGTTATTATTTTTGTATGAACAGTAGGATCTTTCAATAGTGCAGTCGTCGGGAATATTGTGCACTGTTCGAAGCAAGCAAAAACTAAAACATTCAGGTCCGTGTCAAGAAACTATTGAAAGATCCTACTGTATTTGAATTTTTAGAATTATGTATTAGAAAATACTGAAAATATTAAATTTTAAAAAATTAGAAACTAATTTTTATTAATTTTCATTTTTAAATTTACCCTCAAAGATTTTTCATCAAAATTTTTGATATTTCAATTATTTTAAAAATTTAAAATTAAAATTCTTTAAAGATTGATTTTTAAAAATTGCAAATAAATAAATAAATAAATAAATAATAATAATAATAATAAATAATAATAATAATAATAAATAAATAATAATAATAATAATTAATAATAATCATAAATAATTAATGATAATAAATTAATTAACTAATAAATAAATTTATTTATTAATTAATTAATTAATAATAATTTTTTTTAATAATAATAATAATAATAAAATAATTATTTTCAATTAATTTTAAAAATTGCAACTATTCTAAAAAATTTTTATTAGATATATTTGAAAAATTTGATTATTTAAAAAAATAATTCAAAAACAATTTTTGAAATATTTGTTTATAGTTATTTTTCGCATTATAAAAATCAAAATAAGTCGCACTTTTTTACTGAAAATTATTGTATTTTGTTGCAATGTTTGGAAAAAAATCGAAAAAGTCGCAATTTTCTTTATTTCCATGACAAAAAATTTTATTCATGACATTTCTCTGACATTACTGACAAAAATTTTGTTTCCCTGACATTTTCCTGACTTTACTGATTTTACTGACATGTAAAAAATCTGCTGTTCTAAATGAACAAAAATTGACAACATTCTCCCCTGAATTGAAAATTAGGTCTTCTATAGAATATTTGTAATGAATTAAAAAGAAATGAATGAAAATATTAAAAGAACATTTTTTGTACTATTTTCTTTACCTCCATCAACAACTAAAGGCCAAGGATGTTCCTCTACTGGAAATGGTTCCATGTGTTCTTCCTCTTCTGGGGCCACTATTTCCTCAATCTGTGCCGCTTGGGGAACTAGCACAATTTCAGCTAAAAAAAAATTTCAAAAAATTTGAAAATTCAAAATTGTTAAAAATTGTTTCCCACAATTAAATTATTTTCAAAAATTTTAATAAACTTCTTTGCAAACATTTAATTGTTTTCATAAATAATAACATTCTCTGTAAGGATTCAATTACCTTTATATAAATAGTAAAATTCTTTTCTAAGAAATTAAATTAGTATCAATACATTTCAATAAAATTTTCAATTATAATTATAAACAAACAAGATTCTTTTTAACAAATTGAAAAAATTCTTTGTTTACTTTCATTATTTTCTAATTTTTTAATTAAAATTATCAAGAAACATAATTCGTCAAAAGAATTTAATTATTCATAAAATGAATTTTGTTGAACGAAAATAGTAGGTTGTTATATCCAAAAAGAGTTTTTATCCCACACATGCACAAAAATGGCGCTCTTAGATAAGCTGACGACAGGGAGTAAAGTATTTTTTTGTTTTTTTATTCTCTGTCAGTTTCTTGAGCGCCACACTAAAAATCTATAATTTTTTTATATGGTGATTAATGTTATATTAAAAGGTTTAATTTGAAGAACATTTCATTAATTAAATTAAAAGTATATATTTATTTTTAAAAAAGTGTATGTTCATTTCGAAAACATTTTGTACAATTTGTTTATCACTCATAGAATTGGATAAAAAAGTGACATCATGCATCGTGGGTTTGGAATTGCAAATTTTATTAAAATGCAATTAATACTTACGTTGTATTATTTATATTGCGACTCACAACATATAAATGATCATCAAATATAATTTGAATTGCACGATTCCTTAAAAAAATTTCAGCAGCCATTTTTTCTTGCAACAAATGAGGCTCGATTTGGAAAATTCACCCGTCACGTGGTCTTCTTCTTATGATGGCTTCGACTAGTCAGACCAATTCAAGATCTTGTCACGTAGTCACAATAATTCCGTAAGGCTGCTTCTACAACAACTTTTTTTTCATCGACACGAACAAGATGCACTGTTAAAACCATGCAAAATAGTTGCGCACGCATCGTTTTCACGCTCATGTCGATGAAAAAAAAGTTGTTGTAGAAGCAACTTGATACTTGTTAGAGTGATATTCGCTGCAACCTGACTGGTATATATTACACCTTTACTATCGCTGCGTGGCGAAGTATTCACACGTTCATTCGTATTCGCTAAAGGCCAACGCACAATAGCTTCGCGAAAGAGACGCATGAGATAGAAAAGAACAAAAATGCATTTCTGTCCTTTTCTAACTCATGCTTTGCGTTCTGTAAGTCACTCTTCCGATTATGTTTGCGATCCATCTTCCGAAAGCAGTAAAACATAGAGTATCGCAGTTCTGCGGTTCTTGATCACGATCATGTACAAAAACAATTTTTTTAACAATAAACGATTCTTATACAAAAACAAGTTCTTCTATCAAAACTTGTACAAGAAAGTAAACTGGCAAAGAATATAAATACATAATCTTGTACAAATCCGTTTGTGAAAAATGTTTTCTTTAAAAAATTTTGGAATTTAAATCTATAATATGTATTAATTTGAAACTTTCGTTCGTCATTCGTTATCAGAATATGTTCTGTAAAAAGTATATGTATGGTAGGATGGGGCATTACTATTCTTGTTTGGATTTTTGCGAGGGGCTATTCACTCATAAAATAACGTAACATTCTGGTTCAGATCTTGTCATACTCTCTGTATCAACAAAACTACAATAATTATGTTAGATTTCGTCAGAGACCGTCAAAGTCTGTCACTGAACGCGTGCGCAATAGGTAAAACTCTCAACACTGAAAGAATTTTGGGCAGGCTTCAGGCTTTACATGAGTGCCGCTAGAGCTGGCTGCCTCAAGCTCGCAGGTAACCTCAAAAAGGTGAGAATCTACTCCCGAAAGGTAAGCAGTAACTCTTCAGAGGCAGCTGCTCACCTTTCGGGAGTAGATGCTCGCTTTTTCCAGGTTAACTGCGAACCCTGAGCAAGGGGCACTTATTTCGGACATAAAAAGCCAGCAGCCTACCTAAAATTCTTTCAGTGAATTTCGCATGATTTCGTAAAAATCTGTCAAGCAATGTTTAAATAAATCTAACGGAATCTTAAGTGAAAAGCCCCTCGGATTTTCGAGTCTAAAAAGTATATTTAAAAAAAAATTAAAAAATGAGTAGGACCGTTTGAAAACTTGACTTCTTAGCTTCTTAGCTTCTTAGCTACAAACAGTCTTAAATACAAAAAAATTTCTAAATAAATTATTATTTTTTTTTCTTGTCATTTTAGGCCACGAAACCCTATGATGTAGGCGCATTGCGCCTGCTTCTCTGACTAATTTTAAAATACGAATTACTTTTGCAAATGACCGACAAAATGGACCCTTTTCTTTTTTCTAAAGAACCAATGAAATAAAACAGTTAAAGTATCGATAAATTAATGAAAACTACATGAATCAACTTGTCAAAACATGTAGATTTATAATAAAAAAATTAAGATTTTGCTCTAAAATTTATAAATTTCGATTATCTTAGAAACTAGAACCAACAAAATGGGCCCTTTTTATGTGGACGTACACGTATATGGAATAATAAAAAGTGAAAAGTTACAAAACAATAAAAAATATATATATATAAAATATCATAAGTGATTAGAAGTGAAAAAAGTTTTGTGATTAAAGAAAGGATAAGGAGGATATAGGTAAGTTTTTAAAAACTATGTAAAATACTACTTTTTAGTGATATATAGGTACCAGGGATCACAGTGTCATTTCCACTTGAAAATAGGTAAAAAAGGGGAATTTTCAAAAGAAAAAAGGGGATTTTCCTTTTAAAAAGGGGATTTTGAAAAAACACGATAAAAATTATTTTGTTACAACATACAGGGTTTATTTTTTTAAACTTTTATTTTTCCTTCTATTTACAGCTTTTTGGATTAAATCTGACTTCTTTTGCTCCTTTTTTCTTAAATAATTTAAGAAAAAATAGCCTTTACGGTATAATATGGAGTTTTCTAAGGTTTGTTTTTATGTTGCGCGCTATTTAACCATTTTACAAAAATAAAATCAGGGTGTCCAACAAGGATTGAGAAAAAGATTCCCTGACTTTTTACTTTCCTTATTTCTTCTTCGACTATAATATAGTTAATAAAATATAAGAAAAAAGTAATCTCATACTTAGAGGAAAAATCCTCTTCTAATATCCTCTTAATGTTTTCCTCTCAAAACAAAACTATTTGACTTGAATGTATATTATTTTTATTATTAATTAATTCATTGTTTTATTATTGACATTTGTCAAAAACATTGAATATTTAAAGGAAATAAATGAAGGAATAAATATATTAAATAATGTAAGTAATTAACTTTTAGTTATTAAATATAATTATTTAATTAAAAACATTAAATTTAGTGCATAAAATTAACTTTTCTTCATCAGTTAATAACCACAATTTGCAAATAATATCCGAGAGAAAAATCCTCTAAAGTGAAGAGTATTAATTTTGATACCATATATAAGAGGAAAATATGCATTCAGTTTAGAGGATTTCGCATTAAATCAAGATTACTTCTTTTTAGGGTGAGCGATAAATTAATATCGAATTAGAGTAACAAATAGTAATAAAAACCAATTTAGTCTTGTTAGATTACAAAATTTTTAAATTCACAAAAAATTTTAACTTTCTTATTAAATTTATAAAAATGTCCCTGACTTTCCTGAATGCTGAACACCCTGTAAAATCTTTTAAAAAATTATTAAATCATAATTTTTACTTTTCAAAAAAAAATTTACTGAAAAAAGGGGAATAGGGGAGAAAATATTTGAATTAAGGGGATTTATTTTTTTTAAGGGGAAAAAAAGGGGAATAGGGGAAAAAGGGGACGAACTGTGATCCCTGGTACATATAAAAAAAAGCCTCTTCTACTATGATCAACATAGTATATTTCCCCACTGAAATGGTATTTCAATAGTCAAAATTAAAATTATTTAAAAAAATATATAAATAAAAGTAAATTATAAACTATAAAATAATCATTTAATAGAAATAATAAATGAAGAGTAACATTTTGATAATGGGAAATAAAGTTTCGTTAAATTTGAAATCAAAACAAGGTCAACCGAGTACAAACGTACTAACACACGGAAACACATGAAAAAGGCTCAGCTGATTCAAGGCCAAGGTTAAGTAATAGAAAAGAAAATTTAATATTTCAAGAATATAAAATTTATATAGAATCAGAACAAGATTTATAAAGGTAAATTATTTAAGTTAACACAATATTAATTTATTTTATTTCCATTCTACATTTTGTTTTGTTAAAAAGAAAAAATAGTAATAATTTTATTAATTAAAATTATTGAATTATTTAATTTGGATAAATAAATTAATAGTAAAATTTATATATAAAAAAATAGATAAAAATTTACAGATATTATTATAAAAAAGTAAAATAGTAAAAAGTTTATTATTTAAGGTATTATTTAATTTAAAAGAAATAAATCAAATATATGAGAAAAGAGTATTGTTATCAAAATACGGTAGACATGTTGGAGACTAGAGAGAGAGAAAATATAGTTCTGTCTCTACTCAAGAAATTTAAATATCATTGGAGCGACGAAAATGACGCGCTATGAATTTCCGTCAATAGAGAGAACGATAGCCTCGCGAAACGGAAGTCGTGCAGATTTTTCATATAAACCGAAAAGTAATAAGGGCGAGTCGAAACAACTAGAACGTTCTAGAATATTCGATAGCGTCTTTGTAGGGTATATAAACAGCGAAATCAAAGGCTTCGCTCTCTCAATTCTCTGTCATTATTCGAAACGGTAAGCAAGTACACGCTCTCACTCAAATCACATTACATTACATTATACTCTATATATTCAGGAATTCGTTGTTTTACAACTTACGACCTGTTATTTAGAGTCACAATTACAATTAAACACAAGCACACATATCATTTTATATACTAAATATTATGCCCAAAAATCGATTCTACAAAATAAAATTAAATAAAATTTTAATATTTAACTTTGCAAATCCTGCCTACGAGGACAAGTTTTCCCTATTCCCTGAACAAACTGTTTTCTACTCAAATAAATATTCTTTAATAATGTAAATTTCATAAACTTTGATTTATTTTGGATATGATAAAAATTTTATAATATCCAAAAATGCTCAAAATTACGTTATTTTACTTAGAAAAATCTATTTATTTCTCTGTAAAATTAACTAAATAATTAATTCAAGTGAATTAATTATTTCCTACATTAAATAACAATTTTGGATGACAGGGTTCAATATCTATTGAATCTTTCAAACTGCCACATTGATATAGTCTATTACTATATGAACACAGCTCATAAGAATATTCAATAAACTTACGATTTGCTTTTATTACCCCTTAAGGTTCTGGATTATGAGGTAGTGAACAAATTTCTTGGTAAATTCCCCAACACCTTCGCCAGGGCTTGACTTTGTAGAATATAAATTAACAGGTCGTAAGTTGTTGCTTACCGTTTCGAATAATGACAGAGAATTGAGAGAGCGAAGCCTTTGATTTCGCTGTTTATATACCCTACAAAGACGCTATCGAATATTCTAGAACGTTCTAGTTGTTTCGACTCGCCCTTATTACTTTCCGGTTTATATGAAAAATCTGCACGACTTCCGTTTCGCGAGGCTATCGTTCTCTCTATTGACGGAAATTCATAGCGCGTCATTTTCGTCGCTCCAATGATATTTAAATTTCTTGAGTAGAGACAGAACTATATTTTCTCTCTCTCTAGTCTCCAACATGTCTACCGTATTTTGATAACAATACTCTTTTCTCATATATTTGATTTATTTCTTTTAAATTAAATAATACCTTAAATAATAAACTTTTTACTATTTTACTTTTTTATAATAATATCTGTAAATTTTTATCTATTTTTTTTTATATAAATTTTACTATTAATTTATTTATCCAAATTAAATAATTCAATAATTTTAATTAATAAAATTATTACTATTTTTTCTTTTTAACAAAACAAAATGTAGAATGGAAATAAAATAAATTAATATTGTGTTAACTTAAATAATTTACCTTTATAAATCTTGTTCTGATTCTATATAAATTTTATATTCTTGAAATATTAAATTTTCTTTTCTATTACTTAACCTTGGCCTTGAATCAGCTGAGCCTTTTTCATGTGTTTCCGTGTGTTAGTACGTTTGTACTCGGTTGACCTTGTTTTGATTTCAAATTTAACGAAACTTTATTTCCCATTATGAAAATGTTACTCTTCATTTATTATTTCTATTAAATGATTATTTTATAGTTTATAATTTACTTTTATTTATATATTTTTTTAAATAATTTTAATTTTGACTATTGAAATACCATTTCAATGCCCCGCTAAACCAATCATTCCTTTTAGAAGAAAAGGTGATTTGTTTAAAAAAAAATAAAAAAAAAATTACGAACTTTTTAATAGGCAAAATTTTTGAAATGAAAAAAAAAAAAAATCTTCTTTTAAAGTTTTAGACAAAATTTTGTTAGGGTTAGGGACCCAATGCCCCGCTTAACCAATAAATTTCTTTTAATTTATAAAGTAAATTTATTTGTTTACAATTTTATACTCCCTGTAGTCTTCGGAGAAGAACCAAATCGTTGACATTTCTTACATTAATATATTCTCCTCTAACAATATCATCCTCATCGTCATCGTCATCACGATCATCATCATCATTCTCATTTTCATCAAAATCAACATCTTCAAAGCTAGGATATAATTCGTGTTTCCCTGGGTTTAATTTTACGAGGTTTTTTTCACACAGCCAGTCATCCAGAGACCACATTTCATCAATTTTTCCCCATCCCATATGACGATGGCTATAGTACGATTTCACATAAAAAATGAAGGTTTTATTTTTTAACGCATTTCGGAATGACACAATTTCATTTTCTCCCCATACATTATTGTGTTTGGGACTAATGTCTGTTAACGCTATATCGATTGTAAATTTTTCTATATTAAAAAATTCTCTTGTAATGTAACATATTTTGTCTTTCAGTATTCTAATGTGAGCATGGATATCTACGTCATAAATCAAAATTTTATTATTTTCATCTAATTCCATTAATATAATAACTGCTCTACCTTGCATATTTCCGTCATTATATACAATAGGAAAACCTGCATAATATCTATTTTCTTCATTAAATTGAATTTTTAATATTCCTTCATTAATTTGATAAAATTTGTACATATCCGTTTTCATTTTTATAAATTCCTCCTCTCTTTCATTCATCCATACTTTAATTGAACTAGGGCTACTAGCTCCTATTGCTGTCACTTTATATCCTTTCTTTTTTAGAATTGAGTGTGGGTAAATTTCCCTTGATGATCTAACGACTTGATGATCTATTAACCTTACATTCTCCATCCTGACATAAAAATTAAAAAAAAAAAAAATTTTAGATTAGATAATTTGAATGAAATCATTCTGAACATTTTGGTACGAAAAAAAAAAAAAATTTTACTACTTTATGAACTTTTTATAAACTTTTTATTTATTAAAATTTTTTTCAATTTTATCAAACAATTTTTGGATTTTAATATCGTTGTTTATTTCTTTCGTTTTAATAATCTTTGTTTTTAATATTTCCATTTTAATGATTTTTGGTCTTTTTCTAGCAATTATGATTTTATCTGTTATTTTTATTTTTAGATTTCCCTTTAGTGTTTGTGTTAGTACATCTTTTTTATTTTGTTGGTTTTCCACTTCCCTCTCCGTGTTAATGATAGCATCAGATATGGAAGGAGGCCTTTTTGTTTGATATTGATCGCATAAACGATTTTTTAATGGCATTGTGCCCTGATCAGTCATTTTGATTTTCATGCTAAAAAAAAAAAAAAAATTTCTTGTTTTATTTTTACTCATTTATTGTTTATTATTATTATTATTATGCATTTTAAAAGAAATTTTCTTTATCGGAAAACAAAATGATTAAATATTTGAAGAATTATTTATCTACCAATATCCTTATAATTTATTTTATAAATAATTTAATATAAATACCTTTTTGAAATAATCCAAAAAAAAAAAAAAAAATTTTACACACAACACTTGTTAGAGTATCACCTATTTGACAGATAAAATCGTACTGATTTTTATTTTTAAACTTTTGACACTTTACCCTCTATATTACAGAAAGTTTTGAAGCTTAGATATTTTCAAGTTCAATATTGTCAATGTTATATATGAAAACACCCTAGAAATAAATAAATTGAAAGATAGTTGAAAAATCCAAAATTTTGTTCATTCATACCTTATATACTAATTTCTTATTTACAATCTTTATAAGAAATTTTCTTATTTATATTTATATAATTGCATGCTTTTATTTTATATATATTCTCTTTTATTTATTTTTTTTCTTTTTGCATCTTTTAATTTTTTTCTTTTTTCTTATTGCATGTATCATTTTTTTTATAATTTTTTTACCAAACTATATATATAATCATTTTTTTATTTATTTATTTATTTATTTATTTATGCATGCTGACTAATTTATATAATCTTATATTCTATTTTAAATTTTTACACGAACTAACACTTAGTGTCTCTATCACTTTCATTTGTGTCGTCCTCTTCTTTCTTTGTTTATGTGAGTTGATATCGGTGAGATCAAAATATTTACTACTAATCACTATCACTTTTATTTACACTTTAAATTTAATTAAATTAACATTATAGTCTCAAAATTATTTTAAAAATAATTTGAATGTTAATTTAAAATTGTTTATATTTTATTTACACTTTTTTGTTTATTGTTTATTTATGTTCACTTTTGTTAATTTGTTTTAATTGTTTATTTAATTTTCACTATTTTTCAGTTTATTTTTATTTTTTTATAATTTTTAATATTTATTTATTTTCACTAATATTGTTTGTTTAATTTTCACTTTTATTATTATTGTCACTAGTTGTTTTTCTTGAAAGATATTTCTTCAAATCTTGACTATGATACATTCCTTTTTCGATTTTTGTTTTAGCATCCCATAGAATGTATGTGCCTTTTTTGATAACTTTTTTTATCTCGTAAGGTCCTTCATAGACTTGAAGAAATTTTGCGATGATTTTATTCTCCTTATCAGATTTATTAAGTAATTTAATTAGAACTTGATCTCCAACTTTAAATTCAGATAATTTATGCGAAATATTAAACTTATCAGCTCGTTTCTTTCCTTTTTTACAGATATTATCATACGCTAATTCTAATTTTCTTTCGTAATCTAAATCCTTCGGAATTGGAGGTAAATCCAACCATTTCTCCCACACTCGTTTAGGTTTCTTCTTTAGGAATAACTCGACTGGCGTAAACTCAGTAGTTTCGTGGTGCGTTTCATTGATGCAATCTTCGATGATTTTCACCCAATTCCACCATGAATTGTGTCTACCTTTCGTTAACGATCTGAAGAATCTTGATAATTCCCTGTGAATTCTCTCAACAATATTTCCTTGAGGATGTCTAATTGACGAAAACACCGGTTGTATCCCTTCTTCTTTTAACTTGTCAGTCCACATCCCTGAAGTAAACTGCGTACCGTGATCCGAAATAATTTTTTCTGGTTTTCCGAATTCTTTAATATGATGATTAAAAATTTTATTAATTAGCGCTTTTGTGGTAATTTTTCTAATCGGATATAATTTTACAAATTTACTAAATGCATCTATAGTTGACAAGATGTATTTAAATCCCCCTTTTGAAGCAGGTAAAGGACCGTAAAAATCGATAGATAAAATTTCTCCCGGTTTTGTAGGTGCATAATTTCTCATTTCAGAATAGCTAGTTTGATTAGAAACTTTATTTTTCTGACATGAATCACAACTCGCTATTCTATGCCTAATAACCTTGGAAAAATGCGGATAATAAAAATACTCATTTAACATACGAAAAACTCGTTGTGGCCCCACATGTCCATACATTTCGTGAGTCTCGTCTATTAAGTCGTTAATTAAGCTTTTAGTTAAACATAATTTTTTATTATCTCCCGCAATAAAATATAATAAATTTTTATCTATCAAAAACCGTTTTGTTTTACCCGATTTAACATCTGCAATTTTCTGTTTCGAAATTGAGTCTGATTCTTGTTCATTTTTAATATTTTTTAATTTATTTCGCAATTGAGAAGACGGTTTTTTAGCTAAATTATACAAAAATAATTTACCCTCATGTGATTCAATATCCATTCCTGATTTTTCATAAACTGGTGCTCTACTTAATGCATCTGCTACTGTATTATTTTTTCCTTCAATATATTCAATATCAAAGTCAAAATCCTGAATTGCTAAAACCCATCTCGTAATTCTACCGCTTAGTAGTTTACACGATTTTACAAAAGATAACGCCTTATGGTCCGTTCTGATAATTACGCGGGTACCCAAAATATACGATCGAAATTTGAGTAAACTCCATACAATCGCAAGTAGTTCTTTCTCCGTCGTAAAATACGTCAGCTCGGCTCCTTTCAACGTACGGCTCGCAAAAGCTATAGGTAAGTGTTGTCCGTCCTTATCTAACTGATATAGCACGGATCCTATCGCTACATCACTCGCATCTGTTTGTAAATAAAATGGTTTAGATAAGTCAGGGTAACTAAGAATAGTATATTCACAGAATAATATTTTCACACGATTAAATTAATTCTCCCCTGAATTGAAAATTAGGTCTTCTATAGAATATTTGTAATGAATTGAAAAGAAATGAATGAAAATATTAAAAGAACATTTTTTGTACTATTTTCTTTACCTCCATCAACAACTAAAGGCCAAGGATGTTCCTCTACTGGAAATGGTTCCATGTGTTCTTCCTCTTCTGGGGCCACTATTTCCTCAATCTGTGCCGCTTGGGGAACTAGCACAATTGCAGCTAAAAAAAAATTTCAAAAAATTTGAAAATTCAAAATTGTTAAAAATTGTTTCCCACAATTAAATTATTTTCAAAAATTTTAATAAACTTCTTTGCAAACATTTAATTGTTTTCATAAATAATAACATTCTCTGTAAGGATTCAATTACCTTTATATAAATAGTAAAATTCTTTTCTAAGAAATTAAATTAGTATCAATACATTTCAATAAAATTTTCAATTATAATTATAAACAAACAAGATTCTTTTTAACAAATTGAAAAAATTTTTTGTTTACTTTCATTATTTTCTAATTTTTTAATTAAAATTATCAAGAAACATAATTCGTCAAAAGAATTTAATTATTCATAAAATGAATTTTGTTGAACGAAAATAGTAGGTTGTTATATCCAAAAAGAGTTTTTATCCCACACATGCACAAAAATGGCGCTCTTAGATAAGCTGACGACAGGGAGTAAAGTATTTTTTTGTTTTTTTATTCTCTGTCAGTTTCTTGAGCGCCACACTAAAAATCTATAATTTTTTTATATGGTGATTAATGTTATATTAAAAGGTTTAATTTTAAGAACATTTCATTAATTAAATTAAAAGTATATATTTATTTTTAAAAAAGTGTATGTTCATTTCGAAAACATTTTGTACAATTTGTTTATCACTCATAGAATTGGATAAAAAAGTGACATCATGCATCGTGGGTTTGGAATTGCAAATTTTATTAAAAAGCAATTAATACTTACGTTGTATTATTTATATTGCGACTCACAACATATAAATGATCATCAAATATAATTTGAATTGCACGATTCCTTAAAAAAATTTCAGCAGCCATTTTTTCTTGCAACAAATGAGGCTCGATTTGGAAAATTCACCCGTCACGTGGTCTTCTTCTTATGATGGCTTCGACTAGTCAGACCAATTCAAGATCTTGTCACGTAGTCACAATAATTCCGTAAGGCTGCTTCTACAACAACTTTTTTTTCATCGACACGAACAAGATGCACTGTTAAAACCATGCAAAATAGTTGCGCACGCATCGTTTTCACGCTCATGTCGATGAAAAAAAAGTTGTTGTAGAAGCAACTTGATACTTGTTAGAGTGATATTCGCTGCAACCTGACTGGTATATATTACACCTTTACTATCGCTGCGTGGCGTAGTATTCACACGTTCATTCGTATTCGCTAAAGGCCAACGCACAATAGCTTCGCGAAAGAGACGCATGAGATAGAAAAGAACAAAAATGCATTTCTGTCCTTTTCTAACTCATGCTTTGCGTTCTGTAAGTCACTCTTCCGATTATGTTTGCGATCCATCTTCCGAAAGCAGTAAAACATAGAGTATCGCAGTTCTGCGGTTCTTGATCACGATCATGTACAAAAACAATTTTTTTAACAATAAACGATTCTTATACAAAAACAAGTTCTTCTATCAAAACTTGTACAAGAAAGTAAACTGGCAAAGAATATAAATACATAATCTTGTACAAATCCGTTTGTGAAAAATGTTTTCTTTAAAAAATTTTGGAATTTAAATCTATAATATGTATTAATTTGAAACTTTCGTTCGTCATTCGTTATCAGAATATGTTCTGTAAAAAGTATATGTATGGTAGGATGGGGCATTACTATTCTTGTTTGGATTTTTGCGAGGGGCTATTCACTCATAAAATAACGTAACATTCTGGTTCAGATCTTGTCATACTCTCTGTATCAACAAAACTACAATAATTATGTTAGATTTCGTCAGAGACCGTCAAAGTCTGTCACTGAACGCGTGCGCAATAGGTAAAACTCTCAACACTGAAAGAATTTTGGGCAGGCTTCAGGCTTTACATGAGTGCCGCTAGAGCTGGCTGCCTCAAGCTCGCAGGTAACCTCAAAAAGGTGAGAATCTACTCCCGAAAGGTAAGCAGTAACTCTTCAGAGGCAGCTGCTCACCTTTCGGGAGTAGATGCTCGCTTTTTCCAGGTTAACTGCGAACCCTGAGCAAGGGGCACTTATTTCGGACATAAAAAGCCAGCAGCCTACCTAAAATTCTTTCAGTGAATTTCGCATGATTTCGTAAAAATCTGTCAAGCAATGTTTAAATAAATCTAACGGAATCTTAAGTGAAAAGCCCCTCGGATTTTCGAGTCTAAAAAGTATATTTAAAAAAAAATTAAAAAATGAGTAGGACCGTTTGAAAACTTGACTTCTTAGCTTCTTAGCTTCTTAGCTACAAACAGTCTTAAATACAAAAAAATTTCTAAATAAATTATTATTTTTTTTTCTTGTCATTTTAGGCCACGAAACCCTATGATGTAGGCGCATTGCGCCTGCTTCTCTGACTAATTTTAAAATACGAATTACTTTTGCAAATGACCGACAAAATGGACCCTTTTCTTTTTTCTAAAGAACCAATGAAATAAAACAGTTAAAGTATCGATAAATTAATGAAAACTACATGAATCAACTTGTCAAAACATGTAGATTTATAATAAAAAAATTAAGATTTTGCTCTAAAATTTATAAATTTCGATTATCTTAGAAACTAGAACCAACAAAATGGGCCCTTTTTATGTGGACGTACACGTATATGGAATAATAAAAAGTGAAAAGTTACAAAACAATAAAAAATATATATATAAAATATCATAAGTGATTAGAAGTGAAAAAAGTTTTGTGATTAAAGAAAGGATAAGGAGGATATAGGTAAGTTTTTAAAAACTATGTAAAATACTACTTTTTAGTGATATATAGGTACCAGGGATCACAGTGTCATTTCCACTTGAAAATAGGTAAAAAAGGGGAATTTTCAAAAGAAAAAAGGGGATTTTCCTTTTAAAAAGGGGATTTTGAAAAACACGATAAAAATTATTTTGTTACAACATACAGGGTTTTATTTTTTTAAACTTTTATTTTTCCTTCTATTTACAGCTTTTTGGATTAAATCTGACTTCTTTTGCTCCTTTTTTCTTAAATAATTTAAGAAAAAATAGCCTTTACGGTATAATATGGAGTTTTCTAAGGTTTGTTTTATGTTGCGCGCTATTTAACCATTTTACAAAAATAAAATCAGGGTGTCCAACAAGGATTGAGAAAAAGATTCCCTGACTTTTTACTTTCCTTATTTCTTCTTCGACTATAATATAGTTAATAAAATATAAGAAAAAAGTAATCTCATACTTAGAGGAAAAATCCTCTTCTAATATCCTCTTAATGTTTTCCTCTCAAAACAAAACTATTTGACTTGAATGTATATTATTTTTATTATTAATTAATTCATTGTTTTATTATTGACATTTGTCAAAAACATTGAATATTTAAAGGAAATAAATGAAGGAATAAATATATTAAATAATGTAAGTAATTAACTTTTAGTTATTAAATATAATTATTTAATTAAAAACATTAAATTTAGTGCATAAAATTAACTTTTCTTCATCAGTTAATAACCACAATTTGCAAATAATATCCGAGAGAAAAATCCTCTAAAGTGAAGAGTATTAATTTTGATACCATATATAAGAGGAAAATATGCATTCAGTTTAGAGGATTTCGCATTAAATCAAGATTACTTCTTTTAGGGTGAGCGATAAATTAATATCGAATTAGAGTAACAAATAGTAATAAAAACCAATTTAGTCTTGTTAGATTACAAAATTTTTAAATTCACAAAAAATTTTAACTTTCTTATTAAATTTATAAAAATGTCCCTGACTTTCCTGAATGCTGAACACCCTGTAAAATCTTTTAAAAAATTATTAAATCATAATTTTTACTTTTCAAAAAAAAATTTACTGAAAAAAGGGGAATAGGGGAGAAAATATTTGAATTAAGGGGATTTATTTTTTTTAAGGGGAAAAAAGGGGAATAGGGGAAAAAGGGGACGAACTGTGATCCCTGGTACATATAAAAAAAAGCCTCTTCTACTATGATCAACATAGTATATTTCCCCACTGTACCTCGCTTTAGCATACCAGTGTAATTTTGACCTTGACTTTTAAACACTTTCATAGGCAGTTCACTTTTTCTATTCTTTTCATTCGTTATTGGCTATAGGTTAATTAAATGTTAAGTTCTTCTTCTAAAGCTTCGAGAGCATCTTTAGTTTTCAGAACTTTTTCTGCAAATATTTCAAATGCTAGGAAGTTTGCTTTATTTTTAAGTAAATCGGTTTCTGTAAAGTTTGTAATTTTAATACTATTTGTAAGTTCTTCTCTTATTGAATTGTACTTTATACAATTTTTAAGAACATGTTCAGGTGAGTCTGGTTGACCACATGAACATTGATGTTCTTCTTCACTTATGATTTTGAATCTGCTTTTGAAAGTCTTGAAGTTGCCATGTCCGGTTAAAAATTGAGTTGTCCATCTACTTGGTTCAATCCATTTATATTTAAGTCTATTGTCAAAGTTTGGTATGTACTTGTATGTTTCACGTCCCTTGATTGAAGTGTTCCAAGTCTCCTACCAGTCTTGTAAAAGGAAGGAGTAAACTTGTTTTTCTGATTCTTTTATTATTTTCTTTCAAGTTAATATCATTTTCGTTTATATTGTATAAAATATTTCGTAAGTGAAAGCTTTTGTTTTTCCTAGTGTTATAGTTTGCTGATCGCCTCTCACATTCCAGATTGATTGATAGGTACATATAATATATAATTTATACATTGTGACACGGATATTTTAGCTGTGCACAATATATTAATTCAGTTAATGATTTCAAAGAGTAAAAATAGCACCAGAACGGGAATCAAACCGTTTGGTTCCTTTTATTTTATTTATTATTAATTTGTAATAACACTAATATTTACTTCAATTTCGTCACTTTTGACGAAGTTAATTAATAATTAAATTAAAATTAATTAGAAGGGAAACTAAAATTTTTGTTTGTTTTAAAAGATGATAATAGTTTGAATAGAACAAGATCTATCAGAAGTTATTTGGCCAATATTTTATTTAGATATTTTTAAAAATATCGTCATTTTTAATGTTTTACAAAAATTTTAATAACTTAACGCATTTCAATGATCTTAAGCTTATTTTAAAGGTGATTTTCTACAGAATGAGAAATACTTACAGACATTAAAGTGTAAATTTTTTCTTAGAAAATGCAGGTCCTTA
>JAVJHT010000053.1:0-37906 GCA_032872505.1 Leptopilina syphax
AAAAAAGGAAGGTTTCGATATGTTTTTAATGTTTTCTCATGTTTCGGCTAATTGCTTCACTCACTATAAATCTCAATTTTTTGCACTTTTTTGGAAAAAAATTTTTTTAATTTGTGTAAAAGATGCAATTGTCGATTCTAATGTTAAGAAAGGTGTATTAGCATAATGTGAACTAATTTTTATTAACACGCCCCAATATGACAAATTTTCTACTGAAGAGAAGGCTGACAAAAAGTCCAAAAAAAGCAATAAATAGCAAATTTTTTAAAAAATTAAAAAATTCATAACTTTTTTGTTTTTTGTTGTACTGAAAAGTGTCTAAAGGAAAAGTTGTTTGTTTTTGCACCAAATTTAAGGAAAAAAATTTAAAAAAAATATATTTTTTTGAAAATTGTAAAAAATACAAAATTTTGAAAATTTCAAAATTTTGTATTTTTGTTGTTTTTTGACGAAATGGGCTGCCCAACGAACTCAGGCTTCATTTTTATGGACTAAAAAAGTGTGCCAAATTGCAAGACGATTCATAAAAATTTATTCGAGTTATCGTGGCGACAAATTTTTCTACAGACAGACGACAGACAGACAGACAGACAGACAGAGGGACAGACAGACGGACAGACACTTTTTCTAAAAACCATTTTTTTGGAATCAGGGGGTCATGAAACGTAAAGATTTAGCAAAATTAGACATTGCTCAAAATCGCACAAATCCAAGACTTTCTCATTTTTGATGAGAATGTAAAAACAAATTTTATGGAAAAAATCCAAAAAAGGCAGAATTTTTGAAACTTTTGAGTTCTTTCTTGTTCCTAATTTTGTATTTTTACCTAAATTTGGCATCTAAAAGAAAAAAAGGAAGGTTTCGATATGTTTTTAATGTTTTCCTCATGTTTCGGCTAATGCTTCACTCACTATAAATCTCAATTTTTTGCACTTTTTTGGAAAAAAATTTTTTTAATTTGTGTAAAAGATGCAATTGTCGATTCTAATGTTAAGAAAGGTGTATTAGCATAATGTGAACTAATTTTTATTAACACGGCCCCAATATGACAAATTTTTCTACTGAAGAGAAGGCTGACAAAAAGTCCAAAAAAAGCAATAAATAGCAAATTTTTAAAAAATTAAAAAATTCATAACTTTTTTGTTTTTTGTTGTACTGAAAAGTGTCTAAAGGAAAAGTTGTTTGTTTTTGCACCAAATTTAAGGAAAAAATTTAAAAAAATATTTTTTTGAAAATTGTAAAAAATACAAAATTTTGAAAATTTCAAAATTTTGTATTTTTGTTGTTTTTTGACGAAATGGGCTGCCCAACGAACTCAGGCTTCATTTTTATGGACTAAAAAAGTGTGCCAAATTGCAAGACGATTCATAAAAATTTATTCGAGTTATCGTGGCGACAAATTTTTCTACAGACAGACGACAGACAGACAGACAGACAGACAGAGGGACAGACAGACGGACAGACACTTTTCTAAAAACCATTTTTTTGGAATCAGGGGGTCATGAAACGTAAAGATTTAGCAAAATTAGACATTGCTCAAAATCGCACAAAATCCAAGACTTTCTCATTTTTGATGAGAATGTAAAAACAAATTTTATGGAAAAAATCCAAAAAAGGCAGAATTTTTGAAACTTTTGAGTTCTTTCTTGTTCCTAATTTTGTATTTTTACCTAAATTTGGCATCTAAAAGAAAAAAAGGAAGGTTTCGATATGTTTTTAATGTTTTCTCATGTTTCGGCTAATGCTTCACTCACTATAAATCTCAATTTTTTGCACTTTTTTGGAAAAAAATTTTTTTAATTTGTGTAAAAGATGCAATTGTCGATTCTAATGTTAAGAAAGGTGTATTAGCATAATGTGAACTAATTTTTATTAACACGGCCCCAATATGACAAATTTTCTACTGAAGAGAAGGCTGACAAAAAGTCCAAAAAAAGCAATAAATAGCAAATTTTTAAAAAAATTAAAAAATTCATAACTTTTTTGTTTTTTGTTGTACTGAAAAGTGTCTAAAGGAAAAGTTGTTTGTTTTTTGCACCAAATTTAAGGAAAAAATTTAAAAAAAATATTTTTTTGAAAATTGTAAAAAATACAAAATTTTGAAAATTTCAAAATTTTGTATTTTTGTTGTTTTTTGACGAAATGGGCTGCCCAACGAACTCAGGCTTCATTTTTATGGACTAAAAAAAGTGTGCCAAATTGCAAGACGATTCATAAAAATTTATTCGAGTTATCGTGGCGACAAATTTTTCTACAGACAGACGACAGACAGACAGACAGACAGACAGAGGGACAGACAGACGGACAGACACTTTTCTAAAAACCATTTTTTTGGAATCAGGGGGTCATGAAACGTAAAGATTTAGCAAAATTAGACATTGCTCAAAATCGCACAAATCCAAGACTTTCTCATTTTTGATGAGAATGTAAAAACAAATTTTATGGAAAAAATCCAAAAAAGGCAGAATTTTTGAAACTTTTGAGTTCTTTCTTGTTCCTAATTTTGTATTTTTACCTAAATTTGGCATCTAAAAGAAAAAAAGGAAGGTTTCGATATGTTTTTAATGTTTTCTCATGTTTCGGCTAATGCTTCACTCACTATAAATCTCAATTTTTTGCACTTTTTTGGAAAAAAAATTTTTTTTAATTTGTGTAAAAGATGCAATTGTCGATTCTAATGTTAAGAAAGGTGTATTAGCATAATGTGAACTAATTTTTATTAACACGGCCCCAATATGACAAATTTTCTACTGAAGAGAAGGCTGACAAAAAGTCCAAAAAAAGCAATAAATAGCAAATTTTTAAAAAATTAAAAAATTCATAACTTTTTTGTTTTTTGTTGTACTGAAAAGTGTCTAAAGGAAAAGTTGTTTGTTTTTGCACCAAATTTAAGGAAAAAATTTAAAAAAAATATTTTTTTGAAAATTGTAAAAAATACAAAATTTTGAAAATTTCAAAATTTTGTATTTTTGTTGTTTTTTGACGAAATGGGCTGCCCAACGAACTCAGGCTTCATTTTTATGGACTAAAAAAGTGTGCCAAATTGCAAGACGATTCATAAAAATTTATTCGAGTTATCGTGGCGACAAATTTTTCTACAGACAGACGACAGACAGACAGACAGACAGACAGAGGGACAGACAGACGGACAGACACTTTTCTAAAAACCATTTTTTTGGAATCAGGGGGTCATGAAACGTAAAGATTTAGCAAAATTAGACATTGCTCAAAATCGCACAAATCCAAGACTTTCTCATTTTTGATGAGAATGTAAAAACAAATTTTATGGAAAAAAATCCAAAAAGGCAGAATTTTTGAAACTTTTGAGTTCTTTCTTGTTCCTAATTTTGTATTTTTACCTAAATTTGGCATCTAAAAGAAAAAAAGGAAGGTTTCGATATGTTTTTAATGTTTTCTCATGTTTCGGCTAATGCTTCACTCACTATAAATCTCAATTTTTTGCACTTTTTTGGAAAAAAATTTTTTTAATTTGTGTAAAAGATGCAATTGTCGATTCTAATGTTAAGAAAGGTGTATTAGCATAATGTGAACTAATTTTTATTAACACGGCCCCAATATGACAAATTTTCTACTGAAGAGAAGGCTGACAAAAAGTCCAAAAAAAGCAATAAATAGCAAATTTTTAAAAAAATTAAAAAATTCATAACTTTTTTGTTTTTTGTTGTACTGAAAAGTGTCTAAAGGAAAAGTTGTTTGTTTTTGCACCAAATTTAAGGAAAAAATTTAAAAAAAATATTTTTTTGAAAATTGTAAAAAATACAAAATTTTGAAAATTTCAAAATTTTGTATTTTTGTTGTTTTTTGACGAAATGGGCTGCCCAACGAACTCAGGCTTCATTTTTATGGACTAAAAAAGTGTGCCAAATTGCAAGACGATTCATAAAAATTTATTCGAGTTATCGTGGCGACAAATTTTTCTACAGACAGACGACAGACAGACAGACAGACAGACAGAGGGACAGACAGACGGACAGACACTTTTCTAAAAACCATTTTTTTGGAATCAGGGGGTCATGAAACGTAAAGATTTAGCAAAATTAGACATTGCTCAAAATCGCACAAATCCAAGACTTTCTCATTTTTGATGAGAATGTAAAAACAAATTTTATGGAAAAAATCCAAAAAAGGCAGAATTTTTGAAACTTTTGAGTTCTTTCTTGTTCCTAATTTTGTATTTTTACCTAAATTTGGCATCTAAAAGAAAAAAAGGAAGGTTTCGATATGTTTTTAATGTTTTCTCATGTTTCGGCTAATGCTTCACTCACTATAAATCTCAATTTTTTGCACTTTTTTGGAAAAAATTTTTTTAATTTGTGTAAAAGATGCAATTGTCGATTCTAATGTTAAGAAAGGTGTATTAGCATAATGTGAACTAATTTTTATTAACACGGCCCCAATATGACAAATTTTCTACTGAAGAGAAGGCTGACAAAAAGTCCAAAAAAAGCAATAAATAGCAAATTTTTAAAAATTAAAAAATTCATAACTTTTTTTGTTTTTGTTGTACTGAAAAGTGTCTAAAGGAAAAGTTGTTTGTTTTTGCACCAAATTTAAGGAAAAAATTTAAAAAAATATTTTTTTGAAAATTGTAAAAAAATACAAAATTTTGAAAATTTCAAAATTTTGTATTTTTGTTGTTTTTTGACGAAATGGGCTGCCCAACGAACTCAGGCTTCATTTTTATGGACTAAAAAAGTGTGCCAAATTGCAAGACGATTCATAAAAATTTATTCGAGTTATCGTGGCGACAAATTTTTCTACAGACAGACGACAGACAGACAGACAGACAGACAGAGGGACAGACAGACGGACAGACACTTTTCTAAAAACCATTTTTTTGGAATCAGGGGGTCATGAAACGTAAAGATTTAGCAAAATTAGACATTGCTCAAAATCGCACAAATCCAAGACTTTCTCATTTTTGATGAGAATGTAAAAACAAATTTTATGGAAAAAATCCAAAAAAGGCAGAATTTTTGAAACTTTTGAGTTCTTTCTTGTTCCTAATTTTGTATTTTTACCTAAATTTGGCATCTAAAAGAAAAAAAGGAAGGTTTCGATATGTTTTTAATGTTTTCTCATGTTTCGGCTAATGCTTCACTCACTATAAATCTCAATTTTTTGCACTTTTTTGGAAAAAAATTTTTTTAATTTGTGTAAAAGATGCAATTGTCGATTCTAATGTTAAGAAAGGTGTATTAGCATAATGTGAACTAATTTTTATTAACACGGCCCCAATATGACAAATTTTCTACTGAAGAGAAGGCTGACAAAAAGTCCAAAAAAAGCAATAAATAGCAAATTTTAAAAAATTAAAAAATTCATAACTTTTTTGTTTTTTGTTGTACTGAAAAGTGTCTAAAGGAAAAGTTGTTTGTTTTTGCACCAAATTTAAGGAAAAAATTTAAAAAAAATATTTTTTTGAAAATTGTAAAAAATACAAAATTTTGAAAATTTCAAAATTTTGTATTTTTGTTGTTTTTTGACGAAATGGGCTGCCCAACGAACTCAGGCTTCATTTTTATGGACTAAAAAAGTGTGCCAAATTGCAAGACGATTCATAAAAATTTATTCGAGTTATCGTGGCGACAAATTTTTCTACAGACAGACGACAGACAGACAGACAGACAGACAGAGGGACAGACAGACGGACAGACACTTTTCTAAAAACCATTTTTTTGGAATCAGGGGGTCATGAAACGTAAAGATTTAGCAAAATTAGACATTGCTCAAAATCGCACAAATCCAAGACTTTCTCATTTTTGATGAGAATGTAAAAACAAATTTTATGGAAAAAATCAAAAAAAGGCAGAATTTTTGAAACTTTTGAGTTCTTTCTTGTTCCTAATTTTGTATTTTTACCTAAATTTGGCATCTAAAAGAAAAAAAGGAAGGTTTCGATATGTTTTTAATGTTTTCTCATGTTTCGGCTAATGCTTCACTCACTATAAATCTCAATTTTTTGCACTTTTTTGGAAAAAAATTTTTTAATTTGTGTAAAAGATGCAATTGTCGATTCTAATGTTAAGAAAGGTGTATTAGCATAATGTGAACTAATTTTTATTAACACGGCCCCAATATGACAAATTTTCTACTGAAGAGAAGGCTGACAAAAAGTCCAAAAAAAGCAATAAATAGCAAATTTTTAAAAAATTAAAAAATTCATAACTTTTTTGTTTTTTGTTGTACTGAAAAGTGTCTAAAGGAAAAGTTGTTTGTTTTTGCACCAAATTTAAGGAAAAAATTTAAAAAAAATATTTTTTTGAAAATTGTAAAAAATACAAAATTTTGAAAATTTCAAAATTTTGTATTTTTGTTGTTTTTTGACGAAATGGGCTGCCCAACGAACTCAGGCTTCATTTTTATGGACTAAAAAAGTGTGCCAAATTGCAAGACGATTCATAAAAATTTATTCGAGTTATCGTGGCGACAAATTTTTCTACAGACAGACAGACAGACAGACAGACAGACAGAGGGACAGACAGACGGACAGACACTTTTCTAAAAACCATTTTTTTGGAATCAGGGGGTCATGAAACGTAAAGATTTAGCAAAATTAGACATTGCTCAAAATCGCACAAATCCAAGACTTTCTCATTTTTGATGAGAATGTAAAAACAAATTTTATGGAAAAAATCAAAAAAAGGCAGAATTTTTGAAACTTTTGAGTTCTTTCTTGTTCCTAATTTTGTATTTTTACCTAAATTTGGCATCTAAAAGAAAAAAAGGAAGGTTTCGATATGTTTTTAATGTTTTCTCATGTTTCGGCTAATGCTTCACTCACTATAAATCTCAATTTTTTGCACTTTTTTGGAAAAAAATTTTTTTAATTTGTGTAAAAGATGCAATTGTCGATTCTAATGTTAAGAAAGGTGTATTAGCATAATGTGAACTAATTTTTATTAACACGGCCCCAATATGACAAATTTTCTACTGAAGAGAAGGCTGACAAAAAGTCCAAAAAAAGCAATAAATAGCAAATTTTTAAAAAATTAAAAAATTCATAACTTTTTTGTTTTTTGTTGTACTGAAAAGTGTCTAAAGGAAAAGTTGTTTGTTTTTGCACCAAATTTAAGGAAAAAATTTAAAAAAAATATTTTTTTGAAAATTGTAAAAAATACAAAATTTTGAAAATTTCAAAATTTTGTATTTTTGTTGTTTTTTGACGAAATGGGCTGCCCAACGAACTCAGGCTTCATTTTTATGGACTAAAAAAGTGTGCCAAATTGCAAGACGATTCATAAAAATTTATTCGAGTTATCGTGGCGACAAATTTTTCTACAGACAGACGACAGACAGACAGACAGACAGACAGAGGGACAGACAGACGGACAGACACTTTTCTAAAAACCATTTTTTTGGAATCAGGGGGTCATGAAACGTAAAGATTTAGCAAAATTAGACATTGCTCAAAATCGCACAAATCCAAGACTTTCTCATTTTTGATGAGAATGTAAAAACAAATTTTATGGAAAAAAATCAAAAAAAGGCAGAATTTTTGAAACTTTTGAGTTCTTTCTTGTTCCTAATTTTGTATTTTTACCTAAATTTGGCATCTAAAAGAAAAAAAGGAAGGTTTCGATATGTTTTTAATGTTTTCTCATGTTTCGGCTAATGCTTCACTCACTATAAATCTCAATTTTTTGCACTTTTTTGGAAAAAAAATTTTTTAATTTGTGTAAAAGATGCAATTGTCGATTCTAATGTTAAGAAAGGTGTATTAGCATAATGTGAACTAATTTTTATTAACACGGCCCCAATATGACAAATTTTCTACTGAAGAGAAGGCTGACAAAAAGTCCAAAAAAAGCAATAAATAGCAAATTTTTAAAAAATTAAAAAATTCATAACTTTTTTGTTTTTTGTTGTACTGAAAAGTGTCTAAAGGAAAAGTTGTTTGTTTTTGCACCAAATTTAAGGAAAAAATTTAAAAAAAAATATTTTTTTGAAAATTGTAAAAAATACAAAATTTTGAAAATTTCAAAATTTTGTATTTTTGTTGTTTTTTGACGAAATGGGCTGCCCAACGAACTCAGGCTTCATTTTTATGGACTAAAAAAGTGTGCCAAATTGCAAGACGATTCATAAAAATTTATTCGAGTTATCGTGGCGACAAATTTTTCTACAGACAGACGACAGACAGACAGACAGACAGACAGAGGGACAGACAGACGGACAGACACTTTTCTAAAAACCATTTTTTTGGAATCAGGGGGTCATGAAACGTAAAGATTTAGCAAAATTAGACATTGCTCAAAATCGCACAAATCCAAGACTTTCTCATTTTTGATGAGAATGTAAAAACAAATTTTATGGAAAAAATCCAAAAAAGGCAGAATTTTTGAAACTTTTGAGTTCTTTCTTGTTCCTAATTTTGTATTTTTACCTAAATTTGGCATCTAAAAGAAAAAAAGGAAGGTTTCGATATGTTTTTAATGTTTTCTCATGTTTCGGCTAATGCTTCACTCACTATAAATCTCAATTTTTTGCACTTTTTTGGAAAAAAATTTTTTTAATTTGTGTAAAAGATGCAATTGTCGATTCTAATGTTAAGAAAGGTGTATTAGCATAATGTGAACTAATTTTTATTAACACGGCCCCAATATGACAAATTTTCTACTGAAGAGAAGGCTGACAAAAAGTCCAAAAAAAGCAATAAATAGCAAATTTTTAAAAAATTAAAAAATTCATAACTTTTTTGTTTTTTGTTGTACTGAAAAGTGTCTAAAGGAAAAGTTGTTTGTTTTTGCACCAAATTTAAGGAAAAAATTTAAAAAAAATATTTTTTTGAAAATTGTAAAAAATACAAAATTTTGAAAATTTCAAAATTTTGTATTTTTGTTGTTTTTTGACGAAATGGGCTGCCCAACGAACTCAGGCTTCATTTTTATGGACTAAAAAAGTGTGCCAAATTGCAAGACGATTCATAAAAATTTATTCGAGTTATCGTGGCGACAAATTTTTCTACAGACAGACGACAGACAGACAGACAGACAGACAGAGGGACAGACAGACGGACAGACACTTTTCTAAAAACCATTTTTTTGGAATCAGGGGGTCATGAAACGTAAAGATTTAGCAAAATTAGACATTGCTCAAAATCGCACAAATCCAAGACTTTCTCATTTTTGATGAGAATGTAAAAACAAATTTTATGGAAAAAATCCAAAAAAGGCAGAATTTTTGAAACTTTTGAGTTCTTTCTTGTTCCTAATTTTGTATTTTTACCTAAATTTGGCATCTAAAAGAAAAAAAAGGAAGGTTTCGATATGTTTTTAATGTTTTCTCATGTTTCGGCTAATGCTTCACTCACTATAAATCTCAATTTTTTGCACTTTTTTGGAAAAAAATTTTTTTAATTTGTGTAAAAGATGCAATTGTCGATTCTAATGTTAAGAAAGGTGTATTAGCATAATGTGAACTAATTTTTATTAACACGGCCCCAATATGACAAATTTTCTACTGAAGAGAAGGCTGACAAAAAGTCCAAAAAAAGCAATAAATAGCAAATTTTTAAAAAATTAAAAAATTCATAACTTTTTTGTTTTTTGTTGTACTGAAAAGTGTCTAAAGGAAAAGTTGTTTGTTTTTGCACCAAATTTAAGGAAAAAATTTAAAAAAAATATTTTTTTGAAAATTGTAAAAAATACAAAATTTTGAAAATTTCAAAATTTTGTATTTTTGTTGTTTTTTGACGAAATGGGCTGCCCAACGAACTCAGGCTTCATTTTTATGGACTAAAAAAGTGTGCCAAATTGCAAGACGATTCATAAAAATTTATTCGAGTTATCGTGGCGACAAATTTTTCTACAGACAGACAGACAGACAGACAGACAGACAGAGGGACAGACAGACGGACAGACACTTTTCTAAAAACCATTTTTTTGGAATCAGGGGGTCATGAAACGTAAAGATTTAGCAAAATTAGACATTGCTCAAAATCGCACAAATCCAAGACTTTCTCATTTTTGATGAGAATGTAAAAACAAATTTTATGGAAAAAATCAAAAAAAGGCAGAATTTTTGAAACTTTTGAGTTCTTTCTTGTTCCTAATTTTGTATTTTTACCTAAATTTGGCATCTAAAAGAAAAAAAGGAAGGTTTCGATATGTTTTTAATGTTTTCTCATGTTTCGGCTAATGCTTCACTCACTATAAATCTCAATTTTTTGCACTTTTTTGGAAAAAAATTTTTTTAATTTGTGTAAAAGATGCAATTGTCGATTCTAATGTTAAGAAAGGTGTATTAGCATAATGTGAACTAATTTTTATTAACACGGCCCCAATATGACAAATTTTCTACTGAAGAGAAGGCTGACAAAAAGTCCAAAAAAAGCAATAAATAGCAAATTTTTAAAAAATTAAAAAATTCATAACTTTTTTGTTTTTTGTTGTACTGAAAAGTGTCTAAAGGAAAAGTTGTTTGTTTTTGCACCAAATTTAAGGAAAAAATTTAAAAAAAATATTTTTTTGAAAATTGTAAAAAATACAAAATTTTGAAAATTTCAAAATTTTGTATTTTTGTTGTTTTTTGACGAAATGGGCTGCCCAACGAACTCAGGCTTCATTTTTATGGACTAAAAAAGTGTGCCAAATTGCAAGACGATTCATAAAAATTTATTCGAGTTATCGTGGCGACAAATTTTTCTACAGACAGACGACAGACAGACAGACAGACAGACAGAGGGACAGACAGACGGACAGACACTTTTCTAAAAACCATTTTTTTGGAATCAGGGGGTCATGAAACGTAAAGATTTAGCAAAATTAGACATTGCTCAAAATCGCACAAATCCAAGACTTTCTCATTTTTGATGAGAATGTAAAAACAAATTTTATGGAAAAAATCCAAAAAAGGCAGAATTTTTGAAACTTTTGAGTTCTTTCTTGTTCCTAATTTTGTATTTTTACCTAAATTTGGCATCTAAAAGAAAAAAAGGAAGGTTTCGATATGTTTTTAATGTTTTCTCATGTTTCGGCTAATGCTTCACTCACTATAAATCTCAATTTTTTGCACTTTTTTGGAAAAAAATTTTTTTAATTTGTGTAAAAGATGCAATTGTCGATTCTAATGTTAAGAAAGGTGTATTAGCATAATGTGAACTAATTTTTATTAACACGGCCCCAATATGACAAATTTTCTACTGAAGAGAAGGCTGACAAAAAGTCCAAAAAAAGCAATAAATAGCAAATTTTTAAAAAATTAAAAAATTCATAACTTTTTTGTTTTTTGTTGTACTGAAAAGTGTCTAAAGGAAAAGTTGTTTGTTTTTGCACCAAATTTAAGGAAAAAATTTAAAAAAAATATTTTTTTGAAAATTGTAAAAAATACAAAATTTTGAAAATTTCAAAATTTTGTATTTTTGTTGTTTTTTGACGAAATGGGCTGCCCAACGAACTCAGGCTTCATTTTTATGGACTAAAAAAGTGTGCCAAATTGCAAGACGATTCATAAAAATTTATTCGAGTTATCGTGGCGACAAATTTTTCTACAGACAGACGACAGACAGACAGACAGACAGACAGAGGGACAGACAGACGGACAGACACTTTTCTAAAAACCATTTTTTTGGAATCAGGGGGTCATGAAACGTAAAGATTTAGCAAAATTAGACATTGCTCAAAATCGCACAAATCCAAGACTTTCTCATTTTTGATGAGAATGTAAAAACAAATTTTATGGAAAAAATCCAAAAAAGGCAGAATTTTTGAAACTTTTGAGTTCTTTCTTGTTCCTAATTTTGTATTTTTACCTAAATTTGGCATCTAAAAGAAAAAAAGGAAGGTTTCGATATGTTTTTAATGTTTTCTCATGTTTCGGCTAATGCTTCACTCACTATAAATCTCAATTTTTTGCACTTTTTTGGAAAAAAATTTTTTTAATTTGTGTAAAAGATGCAATTGTCGATTCTAATGTTAAGAAAGGTGTATTAGCATAATGTGAACTAATTTTTATTAACACGGCCCCAATATGACAAATTTTCTACTGAAGAGAAGGCTGACAAAAAGTCCAAAAAAAGCAATAAATAGCAAATTTTTAAAAAATTAAAAAATTCATAACTTTTTTGTTTTTTGTTGTACTGAAAAGTGTCTAAAGGAAAAGTTGTTTGTTTTTGCACCAAATTTAAGGAAAAAATTTAAAAAAAATATTTTTTTGAAAATTGTAAAAAATACAAAATTTTGAAAATTTCAAAATTTTGTATTTTTGTTGTTTTTTGACGAAATGGGCTGCCCAACGAACTCAGGCTTCATTTTTATGGACTAAAAAAGTGTGCCAAATTGCAAGACGATTCATAAAAATTTATTCGAGTTATCGTGGCGACAAATTTTTCTACAGACAGACGACAGACAGACAGACAGACAGACAGAGGGACAGACAGACGGACAGACACTTTTCTAAAAACCATTTTTTTGGAATCAGGGGGTCATGAAACGTAAAGATTTAGCAAAATTAGACATTGCTCAAAATCGCACAAATCCAAGACTTTCTCATTTTTGATGAGAATGTAAAAACAAATTTTATGGAAAAAAATCCAAAAAAGGCAGAATTTTTGAAACTTTTGAGTTCTTTCTTGTTCCTAATTTTGTATTTTTACCTAAATTTGGCATCTAAAAGAAAAAAAGGAAGGTTTCGATATGTTTTTAATGTTTTCTCATGTTTCGGCTAATGCTTCACTCACTATAAATCTCAATTTTTTGCACTTTTTTGGAAAAAAATTTTTTTAATTTGTGTAAAAGATGCAATTGTCGATTCTAATGTTAAGAAAGGTGTATTAGCATAATGTGAACTAATTTTTATTAACACGGCCCCAATATGACAAATTTTCTACTGAAGAGAAGGCTGACAAAAAGTCCAAAAAAAGCAATAAATAGCAAATTTTTAAAAAATTAAAAAATTCATAACTTTTTTGTTTTTTGTTGTACTGAAAAGTGTCTAAAGGAAAAGTTGTTTGTTTTTGCACCAAATTTAAGGAAAAAATTTAAAAAAAATATTTTTTTGAAAATTGTAAAAAATACAAAATTTTGAAAATTTCAAAATTTTGTATTTTTGTTGTTTTTTGACGAAATGGGCTGCCCAACGAACTCAGGCTTCATTTTTATGGACTAAAAAAGTGTGCCAAATTGCAAGACGATTCATAAAAATTTATTCGAGTTATCGTGGCGACAAATTTTTCTACAGACAGACGACAGACAGACAGACAGACAGAGGGACAGACAGACGGACAGACACTTTTCTAAAAACCATTTTTTTGGAATCAGGGGGTCATGAAACGTAAAGATTTAGCAAAATTAGACATTGCTCAAAATCGCACAAATCCAAGACTTTCTCATTTTTGATGAGAATGTAAAAACAAATTTTATGGAAAAAAATCAAAAAAAGGCAGAATTTTTGAAACTTTTGAGTTCTTTCTTGTTCCTAATTTTGTATTTTTACCTAAATTTGGCATCTAAAAGAAAAAAAGGAAGGTTTCGATATGTTTTTAATGTTTTCTCATGTTTCGGCTAATGCTTCACTCACTATAAATCTCAATTTTTTGCACTTTTTTGGAAAAAAAATTTTTTTAATTTGTGTAAAAGATGCAATTGTCGATTCTAATGTTAAGAAAGGTGTATTAGCATAATGTGAACTAATTTTTATTAACACGGCCCCAATATGACAAATTTTCTACTGAAGAGAAGGCTGACAAAAAGTCCAAAAAAAGCAATAAATAGCAAATTTTTTAAAAAATTAAAAAATTCATAACTTTTTTGTTTTTTGTTGTACTGAAAAGTGTCTAAAGGAAAAGTTGTTTGTTTTTGCACCAAATTTAAGGAAAAAATTTAAAAAAAATATTTTTTTGAAAATTGTAAAAAATACAAAATTTTGAAAATTTCAAAATTTTGTATTTTTGTTGTTTTTTGACGAAATGGGCTGCCCAACGAACTCAGGCTTCATTTTTATGGACTAAAAAAGTGTGCCAAATTGCAAGACGATTCATAAAAATTTATTCGAGTTATCGTGGCGACAAATTTTTCTACAGACAGACGACAGACAGACAGACAGACAGACAGAGGGACAGACAGACGGACAGACACTTTTCTAAAAACCATTTTTTTGGAATCAGGGGGTCATGAAACGTAAAGATTTAGCAAAATTAGACATTGCTCAAAATCGCACAAATCCAAGACTTTCTCATTTTTGATGAGAATGTAAAAACAAATTTTATGGAAAAAATCAAAAAAGGCAGAATTTTTGAAACTTTTGAGTTCTTTCTTGTTCCTAATTTTGTATTTTTACCTAAATTTGGCATCTAAAAGAAAAAAAGGAAGGTTTCGATATGTTTTTAATGTTTTCTCATGTTTCGGCTAATGCTTCACTCACTATAAATCTCAATTTTTTGCACTTTTTTGGAAAAAAATTTTTTTAATTTGTGTAAAAGATGCAATTGTCGATTCTAATGTTAAGAAAGGTGTATTAGCATAATGTGAACTAATTTTTATTAACACGGCCCCAATATGACAAATTTTCTACTGAAGAGAAGGCTGACAAAAAGTCCAAAAAAAGCAATAAATAGCAAATTTTTAAAAAATTAAAAAATTCATAACTTTTTTGTTTTTTGTTGTACTGAAAAGTGTCTAAAGGAAAAGTTGTTTGTTTTTGCACCAAATTTAAGGAAAAAATTTAAAAAAAATATTTTTTTGAAAATTGTAAAAAATACAAAATTTTGAAAATTTCAAAATTTTGTATTTTTGTTGTTTTTTGACGAAATGGGCTGCCCAACGAACTCAGGCTTCATTTTTATGGACTAAAAAAGTGTGCCAAATTGCAAGACGATTCATAAAAATTTATTCGAGTTATCGTGGCGACAAATTTTTCTACAGACAGACGACAGACAGACAGACAGACAGACAGAGGGACAGACAGACGGACAGACACTTTTCTAAAAACCATTTTTTTGGAATCAGGGGGTCATGAAACGTAAAGATTTAGCAAAATTAGACATTGCTCAAAATCGCACAAATCCAAGACTTTCTCATTTTTGATGAGAATGTAAAAACAAATTTTATGGAAAAAATCAAAAAAAGGCAGAATTTTTGAAACTTTTGAGTTCTTTCTTGTTCCTAATTTTGTATTTTTACCTAAATTTGGCATCTAAAAGAAAAAAAGGAAGGTTTCGATATGTTTTTAATGTTTTCTCATGTTTCGGCTAATGCTTCACTCACTATAAATCTCAATTTTTTGCACTTTTTTGGAAAAAAAATTTTTTAATTTGTGTAAAAGATGCAATTGTCGATTCTAATGTTAAGAAAGGTGTATTAGCATAATGTGAACTAATTTTTATTAACACGGCCCCAATATGACAAATTTTCTACTGAAGAGAAGGCTGACAAAAAGTCCAAAAAAAAGCAATAAATAGCAAATTTTTAAAAAATTAAAAAATTCATAACTTTTTTGTTTTTTGTTGTACTGAAAAGTGTCTAAAGGAAAAGTTGTTTGTTTTTGCACCAAATTTAAGGAAAAAATTTAAAAAAAATATTTTTTTGAAAATTGTAAAAAATACAAAATTTTGAAAATTTCAAAATTTTGTATTTTTGTTGTTTTTTGACGAAATGGGCTGCCCAACGAACTCAGGCTTCATTTTTATGGACTAAAAAAGTGTGCCAAATTGCAAGACGATTCATAAAAATTTATTCGAGTTATCGTGGCGACAAATTTTTCTACAGACAGACGACAGACAGACAGACAGACAGACAGAGGGACAGACAGACGGACAGACACTTTTCTAAAAACCATTTTTTTGGAATCAGGGGGTCATGAAACGTAAAGATTTAGCAAAATTAGACATTGCTCAAAATCGCACAAATCCAAGACTTTCTCATTTTTGATGAGAATGTAAAAACAAATTTTATGGAAAAAATCAAAAAAAGGCAGAATTTTTGAAACTTTTGAGTTCTTTCTTGTTCCTAATTTTGTATTTTTACCTAAATTTGGCATCTAAAAGAAAAAAAGGAAGGTTTCGATATGTTTTTAATGTTTTCTCATGTTTCGGCTAATGCTTCACTCACTATAAATCTCAATTTTTTGCACTTTTTTGGAAAAAAATTTTTTTAATTTGTGTAAAAGATGCAATTGTCGATTCTAATGTTAAGAAAGGTGTATTAGCATAATGTGAACTAATTTTTATTAACACGGCCCCAATATGACAAATTTTCTACTGAAGAGAAGGCTGACAAAAAGTCCAAAAAAAGCAATAAATAGCAAATTTTTAAAAAATTAAAAAATTCATAACTTTTTTGTTTTTTGTTGTACTGAAAAGTGTCTAAAGGAAAAGTTGTTTGTTTTTGCACCAAATTTAAGGAAAAAATTTAAAAAAAATATTTTTTTGAAAATTGTAAAAAATACAAAATTTTGAAAATTTCAAAATTTTGTATTTTTGTTGTTTTTTGACGAAATGGGCTGCCCAACGAACTCAGGCTTCATTTTTATGGACTAAAAAAGTGTGCCAAATTGCAAGACGATTCATAAAAATTTATTCGAGTTATCGTGGCGACAAATTTTTCTACAGACAGACGACAGACAGACAGACAGACAGACAGAGGGACAGACAGACGGACAGACACTTTTCTAAAAACCATTTTTTTGGAATCAGGGGGTCATGAAACGTAAAGATTTAGCAAAATTAGACATTGCTCAAAATCGCACAAATCCAAGACTTTCTCATTTTTGATGAGAATGTAAAAACAAATTTTATGGAAAAAAATCCAAAAAAGGCAGAATTTTTGAAACTTTTGAGTTCTTTCTTGTTCCTAATTTTGTATTTTTACCTAAATTTGGCATCTAAAAGAAAAAAAGGAAGGTTTCGATATGTTTTTAATGTTTTCTCATGTTTCGGCTAATGCTTCACTCACTATAAATCTCAATTTTTTGCACTTTTTTGGAAAAAAATTTTTTTAATTTGTGTAAAAGATGCAATTGTCGATTCTAATGTTAAGAAAGGTGTATTAGCATAATGTGAACTAATTTTTATTAACACGGCCCCAATATGACAAATTTTCTACTGAAGAGAAGGCTGACAAAAAGTCCAAAAAAAGCAATAAATAGCAAATTTTTAAAAAATTAAAAAATTCATAACTTTTTTGTTTTTTGTTGTACTGAAAAGTGTCTAAAGGAAAAGTTGTTTGTTTTTGCACCAAATTTAAGGAAAAAATTTAAAAAAAAATATTTTTTTGAAAATTGTAAAAAATACAAAATTTTGAAAATTTCAAAATTTTGTATTTTTGTTGTTTTTTGACGAAATGGGCTGCCCAACGAACTCAGGCTTCATTTTTATGGACTAAAAAAGTGTGCCAAATTGCAAGACGATTCATAAAAATTTATTCGAGTTATCGTGGCGACAAATTTTTCTACAGACAGACGACAGACAGACAGACAGACAGACAGGGACAGACAGACGGACAGACACTTTTCTAAAAACCATTTTTTTGGAATCAGGGGGTCATGAAACGTAAAGATTTAGCAAAATTAGACATTGCTCAAAATCGCACAAATCCAAGACTTTCTCATTTTTGATGAGAATGTAAAAACAAATTTTATGGAAAAAATCCAAAAAAGGCAGAATTTTTGAAACTTTTGAGTTCTTTCTTGTTCCTAATTTTGTATTTTTACCTAAATTTGGCATCTAAAAGAAAAAAAGGAAGGTTTCGATATGTTTTTAATGTTTTCTCATGTTTCGGCTAATGCTTCACTCACTATAAATCTCAATTTTTTGCACTTTTTTGGAAAAAAATTTTTTTAATTTGTGTAAAAGATGCAATTGTCGATTCTAATGTTAAGAAAGGTGTATTAGCATAATGTGAACTAATTTTTATTAACACGGCCCCAATATGACAAATTTTCTACTGAAGAGAAGGCTGACAAAAAGTCCAAAAAAAGCAATAAATAGCAAATTTTTAAAAAATTAAAAAATTCATAACTTTTTTGTTTTTTGTTGTACTGAAAAGTGTCTAAAGGAAAAGTTGTTTGTTTTTGCACCAAATTTAAGGAAAAAATTTAAAAAAAATATTTTTTTGAAAATTGTAAAAAATACAAAATTTTGAAAATTTCAAAATTTTGTATTTTTGTTGTTTTTTGACGAAATGGGCTGCCCAACGAACTCAGGCTTCATTTTTATGGACTAAAAAAGTGTGCCAAATTGCAAGACGATTCATAAAAATTTATTCGAGTTATCGTGGCGACAAATTTTTCTACAGACAGACGACAGACAGACAGACAGACAGAGGGACAGACAGACGGACAGACACTTTTCTAAAAACCATTTTTTTGGAATCAGGGGGTCATGAAACGTAAAGATTTAGCAAAATTAGACATTGCTCAAAATCGCACAAATCCAAGACTTTCTCATTTTTGATGAGAATGTAAAAACAAATTTTATGGAAAAAATCAAAAAAAGGCAGAATTTTTGAAACTTTTGAGTTCTTTCTTGTTCCTAATTTTGTATTTTTACCTAAATTTGGCATCTAAAAGAAAAAAAGGAAGGTTTCGATATGTTTTTAATGTTTTCTCATGTTTCGGCTAATGCTTCACTCACTATAAATCTCAATTTTTTGCACTTTTTTGGAAAAAAATTTTTTTAATTTGTGTAAAAGATGCAATTGTCGATTCTAATGTTAAGAAAGGTGTATTAGCATAATGTGAACTAATTTTTATTAACACGGCCCCAATATGACAAATTTTCTACTGAAGAGAAGGCTGACAAAAAGTCCAAAAAAAGCAATAAATAGCAAATTTTTAAAAAATTAAAAAATTCATAACTTTTTTTGTTTTTGTTGTACTGAAAAGTGTCTAAAGGAAAAGTTGTTTGTTTTTGCACCAAATTTAAGGAAAAAATTTAAAAAAAATATTTTTTTGAAAATTGTAAAAAATACAAAATTTTGAAAATTTCAAAATTTTGTATTTTTGTTGTTTTTTGACGAAATGGGCTGCCCAACGAACTCAGGCTTCATTTTTATGGACTAAAAAAGTGTGCCAAATTGCAAGACGATTCATAAAAATTTATTCGAGTTATCGTGGCGACAAATTTTTCTACAGACAGACGACAGACAGACAGACAGACAGACAGAGGGACAGACAGACGGACAGACACTTTTCTAAAAACCATTTTTTTGGAATCAGGGGGTCATGAAACGTAAAGATTTAGCAAAATTAGACATTGCTCAAAATCGCACAAATCCAAGACTTTCTCATTTTTGATGAGAATGTAAAAACAAATTTTATGGAAAAAATCAAAAAAAGGCAGAATTTTTGAAACTTTTGAGTTCTTTCTTGTTCCTAATTTTGTATTTTTACCTAAATTTGGCATCTAAAAGAAAAAAAGGAAGGTTTCGATATGTTTTTAATGTTTTCTCATGTTTCGGCTAATGCTTCACTCACTATAAATCTCAATTTTTTGCACTTTTTTGGAAAAAAATTTTTTTAATTTGTGTAAAAGATGCAATTGTCGATTCTAATGTTAAGAAAGGTGTATTAGCATAATGTGAACTAATTTTTATTAACACGGCCCCAATATGACAAATTTTCTACTGAAGAGAAGGCTGACAAAAAGTCCAAAAAAAGCAATAAATAGCAAATTTTTAAAAAATTAAAAAATTCATAACTTTTTTGTTTTTTGTTGTACTGAAAAGTGTCTAAAGGAAAAGTTGTTTGTTTTTGCACCAAATTTAAGGAAAAAATTTAAAAAAAAATATTTTTTTGAAAATTGTAAAAAATACAAAATTTTGAAAATTTCAAAATTTTGTATTTTTGTTGTTTTTTGACGAAATGGGCTGCCCAACGAACTCAGGCTTCATTTTTATGGACTAAAAAAGTGTGCCAAATTGCAAGACGATTCATAAAAATTTATTCGAGTTATCGTGGCGACAAATTTTTCTACAGACAGACGACAGACAGACAGACAGACAGACAGAGGGACAGACAGACGGACAGACACTTTTCTAAAAACCATTTTTTTGGAATCAGGGGGTCATGAAACGTAAAGATTTAGCAAAATTAGACATTGCTCAAAATCGCACAAATCCAAGACTTTCTCATTTTTGATGAGAATGTAAAAACAAATTTTATGGAAAAAATCAAAAAAAGGCAGAATTTTTGAAACTTTTGAGTTCTTTCTTGTTCCTAATTTTGTATTTTTACCTAAATTTGGCATCTAAAAGAAAAAAAGGAAGGTTTCGATATGTTTTTAATGTTTTCTCATGTTTCGGCTAATGCTTCACTCACTATAAATCTCAATTTTTTGCACTTTTTTGGAAAAAAATTTTTTTAATTTGTGTAAAAGATGCAATTGTCGATTCTAATGTTAAGAAAGGTGTATTAGCATAATGTGAACTAATTTTTATTAACACGGCCCCAATATGACAAATTTTCTACTGAAGAGAAGGCTGACAAAAAGTCCAAAAAAAGCAATAAATAGCAAATTTTTAAAAAATTAAAAAATTCATAACTTTTTTGTTTTTTGTTGTACTGAAAAGTGTCTAAAGGAAAAGTTGTTTGTTTTTGCACCAAATTTAAGGAAAAAATTTTAAAAAAAATATTTTTTTGAAAATTGTAAAAAATACAAAATTTTGAAAATTTCAAAATTTTGTATTTTTGTTGTTTTTTGACGAAATGGGCTGCCCAACGAACTCAGGCTTCATTTTTATGGACTAAAAAAGTGTGCCAAATTGCAAGACGATTCATAAAAATTTATTCGAGTTATCGTGGCGACAAATTTTTCTACAGACAGACGACAGACAGACAGACAGACAGACAGAGGGACAGACAGACGGACAGACACTTTTCTAAAAACCATTTTTTTGGAATCAGGGGGTCATGAAACGTAAAGATTTAGCAAAATTAGACATTGCTCAAAATCGCACAAATCCAAGACTTTCTCATTTTTGATGAGAATGTAAAAACAAATTTTATGGAAAAAATCAAAAAAAGGCAGAATTTTTGAAACTTTTGAGTTCTTTCTTGTTCCTAATTTTGTATTTTTACCTAAATTTGGCATCTAAAAGAAAAAAAGGAAGGTTTCGATATGTTTTTAATGTTTTCTCATGTTTCGGCTAATGCTTCACTCACTATAAATCTCAATTTTTTGCACTTTTTTGGAAAAAAATTTTTTTAATTTGTGTAAAAGATGCAATTGTCGATTCTAATGTTAAGAAAGGTGTATTAGCATAATGTGAACTAATTTTTATTAACACGGCCCCAATATGACAAATTTTCTACTGAAGAGAAGGCTGACAAAAAGTCCAAAAAAAGCAATAAATAGCAAATTTTTAAAAAATTAAAAAATTCATAACTTTTTTGTTTTTTGTTGTACTGAAAAGTGTCTAAAGGAAAAGTTGTTTGTTTTTGCACCAAATTTAAGGAAAAAATTTAAAAAAATATTTTTTTGAAAATTGTAAAAAATACAAAATTTTGAAAATTTCAAAATTTTGTATTTTTGTTGTTTTTTGACGAAATGGGCTGCCCAACGAACTCAGGCTTCATTTTTATGGACTAAAAAAGTGTGCCAAATTGCAAGACGATTCATAAAAATTTATTCGAGTTATCGTGGCGACAAATTTTTCTACAGACAGACGACAGACAGACAGACAGACAGACAGAGGGACAGACAGACGGACAGACACTTTTCTAAAAACCATTTTTTTGGAATCAGGGGGTCATGAAACGTAAAGATTTAGCAAAATTAGACATTGCTCAAAATCGCACAAATCCAAGACTTTCTCATTTTTGATGAGAATGTAAAAACAAATTTTATGGAAAAAAATCAAAAAAGGCAGAATTTTTGAAACTTTTGAGTTCTTTCTTGTTCCTAATTTTGTATTTTTACCTAAATTTGGCATCTAAAAGAAAAAAAGGAAGGTTTCGATATGTTTTTAATGTTTTCTCATGTTTCGGCTAATGCTTCACTCACTATAAATCTCAATTTTTTGCACTTTTTTGGAAAAAAATTTTTTTAATTTGTGTAAAAGATGCAATTGTCGATTCTAATGTTAAGAAAGGTGTATTAGCATAATGTGAACTAATTTTTATTAACACGGCCCCAATATGACAAATTTTCTACTGAAGAGAAGGCTGACAAAAAGTCCAAAAAAAGCAATAAATAGCAAATTTTTAAAAAATTAAAAAATTCATAACTTTTTTGTTTTTTGTTGTACTGAAAAGTGTCTAAAGGAAAAGTTGTTTGTTTTTGCACCAAATTTAAGGAAAAAATTTAAAAAAAATATTTTTTTGAAAATTGTAAAAAATACAAAATTTTGAAAATTTCAAAATTTTGTATTTTTGTTGTTTTTTGACGAAATGGGCTGCCCAACGAACTCAGGCTTCATTTTTATGGACTAAAAAAGTGTGCCAAATTGCAAGACGATTCATAAAAATTTATTCGAGTTATCGTGGCGACAAATTTTTCTACAGACAGACGACAGACAGACAGACAGACAGAGGGACAGACAGACGGACAGACACTTTTCTAAAAACCATTTTTTTGGAATCAGGGGGTCATGAAACGTAAAGATTTAGCAAAATTAGACATTGCTCAAAATCGCACAAATCCAAGACTTTCTCATTTTTGATGAGAATGTAAAAACAAATTTTATGGAAAAAATCAAAAAAAGGCAGAATTTTTGAAACTTTTGAGTTCTTTCTTGTTCCTAATTTTGTATTTTTACCTAAATTTGGCATCTAAAAGAAAAAAAGGAAGGTTTCGATATGTTTTTAATGTTTTCTCATGTTTCGGCTAATGCTTCACTCACTATAAATCTCAATTTTTTGCACTTTTTTGGAAAAAAATTTTTTTAATTTGTGTAAAAGATGCAATTGTCGATTCTAATGTTAAGAAAGGTGTATTAGCATAATGTGAACTAATTTTTATTAACACGGCCCCAATATGACAAATTTTCTACTGAAGAGAAGGCTGACAAAAAGTCCAAAAAAAGCAATAAATAGCAAATTTTTAAAAAATTAAAAAATTCATAACTTTTTTTGTTTTTTGTTGTACTGAAAAGTGTCTAAAGGAAAAGTTGTTTGTTTTTGCACCAAATTTAAGGAAAAAATTTAAAAAAAATATTTTTTTGAAAATTGTAAAAAATACAAAATTTTGAAAATTTCAAAATTTTGTATTTTTGTTGTTTTTTGACGAAATGGGCTGCCCAACGAACTCAGGCTTCATTTTTATGGACTAAAAAAGTGTGCCAAATTGCAAGACGATTCATAAAAATTTATTCGAGTTATCGTGGCGACAAATTTTTCTACAGACAGACGACAGAGACAGACAGACAGACAGAGGGACAGACAGACGGACAGACACTTTTCTAAAAACCATTTTTTTGGAATCAGGGGGTCATGAAACGTAAAGATTTAGCAAAATTAGACATTGCTCAAAATCGCACAAATCCAAGACTTTCTCATTTTTGATGAGAATGTAAAAACAAATTTTATGGAAAAAATCAAAAAAAGGCAGAATTTTTGAAACTTTTGAGTTCTTTCTTGTTCCTAATTTTGTATTTTTACCTAAATTTGGCATCTAAAAGAAAAAAAGGAAGGTTTCGATATGTTTTTAATGTTTTCTCATGTTTCGGCTAATGCTTCACTCACTATAAATCTCAATTTTTTGCACTTTTTTGGAAAAAAATTTTTTTAATTTGTGTAAAAGATGCAATTGTCGATTCTAATGTTAAGAAAGGTGTATTAGCATAATGTGAACTAATTTTTATTAACACGGCCCCAATATGACAAATTTTCTACTGAAGAGAAGGCTGACAAAAAGTCCAAAAAAAGCAATAAATAGCAAATTTTTAAAAAATTAAAAAATTCATAACTTTTTTGTTTTTTGTTGTACTGAAAAGTGTCTAAAGGAAAAGTTGTTTGTTTTTGCACCAAATTTAAGGAAAAAATTTAAAAAAAATATTTTTTTGAAAATTGTAAAAAATACAAAATTTTGAAAATTTCAAAATTTTGTATTTTTGTTGTTTTTTGACGAAATGGGCTGCCCAACGAACTCAGGCTTCATTTTTATGGACTAAAAAAGTGTGCCAAATTGCAAGACGATTCATAAAAATTTATTCGAGTTATCGTGGCGACAAATTTTTCTACAGACAGACGACAGACAGACAGACAGACAGAGGGACAGACAGACGGACAGACACTTTTCTAAAAACCATTTTTTTGGAATCAGGGGGTCATGAAACGTAAAGATTTAGCAAAATTAGACATTGCTCAAAATCGCACAAATCCAAGACTTTCTCATTTTTGATGAGAATGTAAAAACAAATTTTATGGAAAAAAATCAAAAAAAGGCAGAATTTTTGAAACTTTTGAGTTCTTTCTTGTTCCTAATTTTGTATTTTTACCTAAATTTGGCATCTAAAAGAAAAAAAGGAAGGTTTCGATATGTTTTTAATGTTTTCTCATGTTTCGGCTAATGCTTCACTCACTATAAATCTCAATTTTTTGCACTTTTTTGGAAAAAAATTTTTTTAATTTGTGTAAAAGATGCAATTGTCGATTCTAATGTTAAGAAAGGTGTATTAGCATAATGTGAACTAATTTTTATTAACACGGCCCCAATATGACAAATTTTCTACTGAAGAGAAGGCTGACAAAAAGTCCAAAAAAAGCAATAAATAGCAAATTTTTAAAAAATTAAAAAATTCATAACTTTTTTGTTTTTTGTTGTACTGAAAAGTGTCTAAAGGAAAAGTTGTTTGTTTTTGCACCAAATTTAAGGAAAAAATTTAAAAAAAATATTTTTTTGAAAATTGTAAAAAATACAAAATTTTGAAAATTTCAAAATTTTGTATTTTTGTTGTTTTTTGACGAAATGGGCTGCCCAACGAACTCAGGCTTCATTTTTATGGACTAAAAAAGTGTGCCAAATTGCAAGACGATTCATAAAAATTTATTCGAGTTATCGTGGCGACAAATTTTTCTACAGACAGACGACAGACAGACAGACAGACAGACAGAGGGACAGACAGACGGACAGACACTTTTCTAAAAACCATTTTTTTGGAATCAGGGGGTCATGAAACGTAAAGATTTAGCAAAATTAGACATTGCTCAAAATCGCACAAATCCAAGACTTTCTCATTTTTGATGAGAATGTAAAAACAAATTTTATGGAAAAAAATCAAAAAAAGGCAGAATTTTTGAAACTTTTGAGTTCTTTCTTGTTCCTAATTTTGTATTTTTACCTAAATTTGGCATCTAAAAGAAAAAAAGGAAGGTTTCGATATGTTTTTAATGTTTTCTCATGTTTCGGCTAATGCTTCACTCACTATAAATCTCAATTTTTTGCACTTTTTTGGAAAAAAATTTTTTTAATTTGTGTAAAAGATGCAATTGTCGATTCTAATGTTAAGAAAGGTGTATTAGCATAATGTGAACTAATTTTTATTAACACGGCCCCAATATGACAAATTTTCTACTGAAGAGAAGGCTGACAAAAAGTCCAAAAAAAGCAATAAATAGCAAATTTTTAAAAAATTAAAAAATTCATAACTTTTTTGTTTTTTGTTGTACTGAAAAGTGTCTAAAGGAAAAGTTGTTTGTTTTTGCACCAAATTTAAGGAAAAAATTTAAAAAAAATATTTTTTTGAAAATTGTAAAAAATACAAAATTTTGAAAATTTCAAAATTTTGTATTTTTGTTGTTTTTTGACGAAATGGGCTGCCCAACGAACTCAGGCTTCATTTTTATGGACTAAAAAAGTGTGCCAAATTGCAAGACGATTCATAAAAATTTATTCGAGTTATCGTGGCGACAAATTTTTCTACAGACAGACGACAGACAGACAGACAGACAGAGGGACAGACAGACGGACAGACACTTTTCTAAAAACCATTTTTTTGGAATCAGGGGGTCATGAAACGTAAAGATTTAGCAAAATTAGACATTGCTCAAAATCGCACAAATCCAAGACTTTCTCATTTTTGATGAGAATGTAAAAACAAATTTTATGGAAAAAAATCAAAAAAAGGCAGAATTTTTGAAACTTTTGAGTTCTTTCTTGTTCCTAATTTTGTATTTTTACCTAAATTTGGCATCTAAAAGAAAAAAAGGAAGGTTTCGATATGTTTTTAATGTTTTCTCATGTTTCGGCTAATGCTTCACTCACTATAAATCTCAATTTTTTGCACTTTTTTGGAAAAAAATTTTTTTAATTTGTGTAAAAGATGCAATTGTCGATTCTAATGTTAAGAAAGGTGTATTAGCATAATGTGAACTAATTTTTATTAACACGGCCCCAATATGACAAATTTTCTACTGAAGAGAAGGCTGACAAAAAGTCCAAAAAAAGCAATAAATAGCAAATTTTTAAAAAATTAAAAAATTCATAACTTTTTTGTTTTTTGTTGTACTGAAAAGTGTCTAAAGGAAAAGTTGTTTGTTTTTGCACCAAATTTAAGGAAAAAATTTAAAAAAAAATATTTTTTTGAAAATTGTAAAAAATACAAAATTTTGAAAATTTCAAAATTTTGTATTTTTGTTGTTTTTTGACGAAATGGGCTGCCCAACGAACTCAGGCTTCATTTTTATGGACTAAAAAAGTGTGCCAAATTGCAAGACGATTCATAAAAATTTATTCGAGTTATCGTGGCGACAAATTTTTCTACAGACAGACGACAGACAGACAGACAGACAGAGGACAGACAGACGGACAGACACTTTTCTAAAAACCATTTTTTTGGAATCAGGGGGTCATGAAACGTAAAGATTTAGCAAAATTAGACATTGCTCAAAATCGCACAAATCCAAGACTTTCTCATTTTTGATGAGAATGTAAAAACAAATTTTATGGAAAAAATCAAAAAAGGCAGAATTTTTGAAACTTTTGAGTTCTTTCTTGTTCCTAATTTTGTATTTTTACCTAAATTTGGCATCTAAAAGAAAAAAAGGAAGGTTTCGATATGTTTTTAATGTTTTCTCATGTTTCGGCTAATGCTTCACTCACTATAAATCTCAATTTTTTGCACTTTTTTGGAAAAAAATTTTTTTAATTTGTGTAAAAGATGCAATTGTCGATTCTAATGTTAAGAAAGGTGTATTAGCATAATGTGAACTAATTTTTATTAACACGGCCCCAATATGACAAATTTTCTACTGAAGAGAAGGCTGACAAAAAGTCCAAAAAAAGCAATAAATAGCAAATTTTTAAAAAATTAAAAAATTCATAACTTTTTTGTTTTTTGTTGTACTGAAAAGTGTCTAAAGGAAAAGTTGTTTGTTTTTGCACCAAATTTAAGGAAAAAATTTTAAAAAAATATTTTTTTGAAAATTGTAAAAAATACAAAATTTTGAAAATTTCAAAATTTTGTATTTTTGTTGTTTTTTGACGAAATGGGCTGCCCAACGAACTCAGGCTTCATTTTTATGGACTAAAAAAGTGTGCCAAATTGCAAGACGATTCATAAAAATTTATTCGAGTTATCGTGGCGACAAATTTTTCTACAGACAGACGACAGACAGACAGACAGACAGACAGAGGGACAGACAGACGGACAGACACTTTTCTAAAAACCATTTTTTTGGAATCAGGGGGTCATGAAACGTAAAGATTTAGCAAAATTAGACATTGCTCAAAATCGCACAAATCCAAGACTTTCTCATTTTTGATGAGAATGTAAAAACAAATTTTATGGAAAAAATCAAAAAAAGGCAGAATTTTTGAAACTTTTGAGTTCTTTCTTGTTCCTAATTTTGTATTTTTACCTAAATTTGGCATCTAAAAGAAAAAAAGGAAGGTTTCGATATGTTTTTAATGTTTTCTCATGTTTCGGCTAATGCTTCACTCACTATAAATCTCAATTTTTTGCACTTTTTTGGAAAAAAATTTTTTTAATTTGTGTAAAAGATGCAATTGTCGATTCTAATGTTAAGAAAGGTGTATTAGCATAATGTGAACTAATTTTTATTAACACGGCCCCAATATGACAAATTTTCTACTGAAGAGAAGGCTGACAAAAAGTCCAAAAAAAGCAATAAATAGCAAATTTTTAAAAAATTAAAAAATTCATAACTTTTTTGTTTTTTGTTGTACTGAAAAGTGTCTAAAGGAAAAGTTGTTTGTTTTTGCACCAAATTTAAGGAAAAAATTTAAAAAAAATATTTTTTTGAAAATTGTAAAAAATACAAAATTTTGAAAATTTCAAAATTTTGTATTTTTGTTGTTTTTTGACGAAATGGGCTGCCCAACGAACTCAGGCTTCATTTTTATGGACTAAAAAAGTGTGCCAAATTGCAAGACGATTCATAAAAATTTATTCGAGTTATCGTGGCGACAAATTTTTCTACAGACAGACGACAGACAGACAGACAGACAGAGGGACAGACAGACGGACAGACACTTTTCTAAAAACCATTTTTTTGGAATCAGGGGGTCATGAAACGTAAAGATTTAGCAAAATTAGACATTGCTCAAAATCGCACAAATCCAAGACTTTCTCATTTTTGATGAGAATGTAAAAACAAATTTTATGGAAAAAATCAAAAAAAGGCAGAATTTTTGAAACTTTTGAGTTCTTTCTTGTTCCTAATTTTGTATTTTTACCTAAATTTGGCATCTAAAAGAAAAAAAGGAAGGTTTCGATATGTTTTTAATGTTTTCTCATGTTTCGGCTAATGCTTCACTCACTATAAATCTCAATTTTTTGCACTTTTTTGGAAAAAAATTTTTTTAATTTGTGTAAAAGATGCAATTGTCGATTCTAATGTTAAGAAAGGTGTATTAGCATAATGTGAACTAATTTTTATTAACACGGCCCCAATATGACAAATTTTCTACTGAAGAGAAGGCTGACAAAAAGTCCAAAAAAAGCAATAAATAGCAAATTTTTAAAAAATTAAAAAATTCATAACTTTTTTGTTTTTTGTTGTACTGAAAAGTGTCTAAAGGAAAAGTTGTTTGTTTTTGCACCAAATTTAAGGAAAAAATTTAAAAAAATATTTTTTTGAAAATTGTAAAAAATACAAAATTTTGAAAATTTCAAAATTTTGTATTTTTGTTGTTTTTTGACGAAATGGGCTGCCCAACGAACTCAGGCTTCATTTTTATGGACTAAAAAAGTGTGCCAAATTGCAAGACGATTCATAAAAATTTATTCGAGTTATCGTGGCGACAAATTTTTCTACAGACAGACGACAGACAGACAGACAGACAGACAGAGGGACAGACAGACGGACAGACACTTTTCTAAAAACCATTTTTTTGGAATCAGGGGGTCATGAAACGTAAAGATTTAGCAAAATTAGACATTGCTCAAAATCGCACAAATCCAAGACTTTCTCATTTTTGATGAGAATGTAAAAACAAATTTTATGGAAAAAATCAAAAAAAGGCAGAATTTTTGAAACTTTTGAGTTCTTTCTTGTTCCTAATTTTGTATTTTTACCTAAATTTGGCATCTAAAAGAAAAAAAGGAAGGTTTCGATATGTTTTTAATGTTTTCTCATGTTTCGGCTAATGCTTCACTCACTATAAATCTCAATTTTTTGCACTTTTTTGGAAAAAAATTTTTTTAATTTGTGTAAAAGATGCAATTGTCGATTCTAATGTTAAGAAAGGTGTATTAGCATAATGTGAACTAATTTTTATTAACACGGCCCCAATATGACAAATTTTCTACTGAAGAGAAGGCTGACAAAAAGTCCAAAAAAAGCAATAAATAGCAAATTTTTAAAAAATTAAAAAATTCATAACTTTTTTGTTTTTTGTTGTACTGAAAAGTGTCTAAAGGAAAAGTTGTTTGTTTTTGCACCAAATTTAAGGAAAAAATTTAAAAAAAATATTTTTTTGAAAATTGTAAAAAATACAAAATTTTGAAAATTTCAAAATTTTGTATTTTTGTTGTTTTTTGACGAAATGGGCTGCCCAACGAACTCAGGCTTCATTTTTATGGACTAAAAAAGTGTGCCAAATTGCAAGACGATTCATAAAAATTTATTCGAGTTATCGTGGCGACAAATTTTTCTACAGACAGACGACAGACAGACAGACAGACAGAGGGACAGACAGACGGACAGACACTTTTCTAAAAACCATTTTTTTGGAATCAGGGGGTCATGAAACGTAAAGATTTAGCAAAATTAGACATTGCTCAAAATCGCACAAATCCAAGACTTTCTCATTTTTGATGAGAATGTAAAAAACAAATTTTATGGAAAAAATCAAAAAAAGGCAGAATTTTTGAAACTTTTGAGTTCTTTCTTGTTCCTAATTTTGTATTTTTACCTAAATTTGGCATCTAAAAGAAAAAAAGGAAGGTTTCGATATGTTTTTAATGTTTTCTCATGTTTCGGCTAATGCTTCACTCACTATAAATCTCAATTTTTTGCACTTTTTTGGAAAAAAATTTTTTTAATTTGTGTAAAAGATGCAATTGTCGATTCTAATGTTAAGAAAGGTGTATTAGCATAATGTGAACTAATTTTTATTAACACGGCCCCAATATGACAAATTTTCTACTGAAGAGAAGGCTGACAAAAAGTCCAAAAAAAGCAATAAATAGCAAATTTTTAAAAATTAAAAAATTCATAACTTTTTTGTTTTTTGTTGTACTGAAAAGTGTCTAAAGGAAAAGTTGTTTGTTTTTGCACCAAATTTAAGGAAAAAATTTAAAAAAAATATTTTTTTGAAAATTGTAAAAAATACAAAATTTTGAAAATTTCAAAATTTTGTATTTTTGTTGTTTTTTGACGAAATGGGCTGCCCAACGAACTCAGGCTTCATTTTTATGGACTAAAAAAGTGTGCCAAATTGCAAGACGATTCATAAAAATTTATTCGAGTTATCGTGGCGACAAATTTTTCTACAGACAGACGACAGACAGACAGACAGACAGAGGGACAGACAGACGGACAAGACACTTTTCTAAAAACCATTTTTTTGGAATCAGGGGGTCATGAAACGTAAAGATTTAGCAAAATTAGACATTGCTCAAAATCGCACAAATCCAAGACTTTCTCATTTTTGATGAGAATGTAAAAACAAATTTTATGGAAAAAAATCAAAAAAAGGCAGAATTTTTGAAACTTTTGAGTTCTTTCTTGTTCCTAATTTTGTATTTTTACCTAAATTTGGCATCTAAAAGAAAAAAAGGAAGGTTTCGATATGTTTTTAATGTTTTCTCATGTTTCGGCTAATGCTTCACTCACTATAAATCTCAATTTTTTGCACTTTTTTGGAAAAAAATTTTTTTAATTTGTGTAAAAGATGCAATTGTCGATTCTAATGTTAAGAAAGGTGTATTAGCATAATGTGAACTAATTTTTATTAACACGGCCCCAATATGACAAATTTTCTACTGAAGAGAAGGCTGACAAAAAGTCCAAAAAAAAGCAATAAATAGCAAATTTTTAAAAAATTAAAAAATTCATAACTTTTTTGTTTTTTGTTGTACTGAAAAGTGTCTAAAGGAAAAGTTGTTTGTTTTTGCACCAAATTTAAGGAAAAAATTTAAAAAAATATTTTTTTTGAAAATTGTAAAAAATACAAAATTTTGAAAATTTCAAAATTTTGTATTTTTGTTGTTTTTTGACGAAATGGGCTGCCCAACGAACTCAGGCTTCATTTTTATGGACTAAAAAAGTGTGCCAAATTGCAAGACGATTCATAAAAATTTATTCGAGTTATCGTGGCGACAAATTTTTCTACAGACAGACGACAGACAGACAGACAGACAGAAGGGACAGACAGACGGACAGACACTTTTCTAAAAACCATTTTTTTGGAATCAGGGGGTCATGAAACGTAAAGATTTAGCAAAATTAGACATTGCTCAAAATCGCACAAATCCAAGACTTTCTCATTTTTGATGAGAATGTAAAAACAAATTTTATGGAAAAAATCAAAAAAAGGCAGAATTTTTGAAACTTTTGAGTTCTTTCTTGTTCCTAATTTTGTATTTTTACCTAAATTTGGCATCTAAAAGAAAAAAAGGAAGGTTTCGATATGTTTTTAATGTTTTCTCATGTTTCGGCTAATGCTTCACTCACTATAAATCTCAATTTTTTGCACTTTTTTGGAAAAAAATTTTTTTAATTTGTGTAAAAGATGCAATTGTCGATTCTAATGTTAAGAAAGGTGTATTAGCATAATGTGAACTAATTTTTATTAACACGGCCCCAATATGACAAATTTTCTACTGAAGAGAAGGCTGACAAAAAGTCCAAAAAAAGCAATAAATAGCAAATTTTTAAAAAATTAAAAAATTCATAACTTTTTTGTTTTTTGTTGTACTGAAAAGTGTCTAAAGGAAAAGTTGTTTGTTTTTGCACCAAATTTAAGGAAAAAATTTTAAAAAAAATATTTTTTTGAAAATTGTAAAAAATACAAAATTTTGAAAATTTCAAAATTTTGTATTTTTGTTGTTTTTTGACGAAATGGGCTGCCCAACGAACTCAGGCTTCATTTTTATGGACTAAAAAAGTGTGCCAAATTGCAAGACGATTCATAAAAATTTATTCGAGTTATCGTGGCGACAAATTTTTCTACAGACAGACGACAGACAGACAGACAGACAGAGGGACAGACAGACGGACAGACACTTTTCTAAAAACCATTTTTTTGGAATCAGGGGGTCATGAAACGTAAAGATTTAGCAAAAATTAGACATTGCTCAAAATCGCACAAATCCAAGACTTTCTCATTTTTGATGAGAATGTAAAAACAAATTTTATGGAAAAAAATCAAAAAAAGGCAGAATTTTTGAAACTTTTGAGTTCTTTCTTGTTCCTAATTTTGTATTTTTACCTAAATTTGGCATCTAAAAGAAAAAAAGGAAGGTTTCGATATGTTTTTAATGTTTTCTCATGTTTCGGCTAATGCTTCACTCACTATAAATCTCAATTTTTTGCACTTTTTTGGAAAAAAATTTTTTTAATTTGTGTAAAAGATGCAATTGTCGATTCTAATGTTAAGAAAGGTGTATTAGCATAATGTGAACTAATTTTTATTAACACGGCCCCAATATGACAAATTTTCTACTGAAGAGAAGGCTGACAAAAAGTCCAAAAAAAGCAATAAATAGCAAATTTTTAAAAAATTAAAAAATTCATAACTTTTTTGTTTTTTGTTGTACTGAAAAGTGTCTAAAGGAAAAGTTGTTTGTTTTTGCACCAAATTTAAGGAAAAAATTAAAAAAAAATATTTTTTTGAAAATTGTAAAAAATACAAAATTTTGAAAATTTCAAAATTTTGTATTTTTGTTGTTTTTTGACGAAATGGGCTGCCCAACGAACTCAGGCTTCATTTTTATGGACTAAAAAAGTGTGCCAAATTGCAAGACGATTCATAAAAATTTATTCGAGTTATCGTGGCGACAAATTTTTCTACAGACAGACGACAGACAGACAGACAGACAGAGGGACAGACAGACGGACAGACACTTTTCTAAAAACCATTTTTTTGGAATCAGGGGGTCATGAAACGTAAAGATTTAGCAAAATTAGACATTGCTCAAAATCGCACAAATCCAAGACTTTCTCATTTTTGATGAGAATGTAAAAACAAATTTTATGGAAAAAAATCAAAAAAAGGCAGAATTTTTGAAACTTTTGAGTTCTTTCTTGTTCCTAATTTTGTATTTTTACCTAAATTTGGCATCTAAAAGAAAAAAAGGAAGGTTTCGATATGTTTTTAATGTTTTCTCATGTTTCGGCTAATGCTTCACTCACTATAAATCTCAATTTTTTGCACTTTTTTGGAAAAAAATTTTTTTTAATTTGTGTAAAAGATGCAATTGTCGATTCTAATGTTAAGAAAGGTGTATTAGCATAATGTGAACTAATTTTTATTAACACGGCCCCAATATGACAAATTTTCTACTGAAGAGAAGGCTGACAAAAAGTCCAAAAAAGCAATAAATAGCAAATTTTTAAAAATTAAAAAAATTCATAACTTTTTTGTTTTTTGTTGTACTGAAAAGTGTCTAAAGGAAAAGTTGTTTGTTTTTGCACCAAATTTAAGGAAAAAATTTAAAAAAAATATTTTTTTGAAAATTGTAAAAAATACAAAATTTTGAAAATTTCAAAATTTTGTATTTTTGTTGTTTTTTGACGAAATGGGCTGCCCAACGAACTCAGGCTTCATTTTTATGGACTAAAAAAGTGTGCCAAATTGCAAGACGATTCATAAAAATTTATTCGAGTTATCGTGGCGACAAATTTTTCTACAGACAGACGACAGACAGACAGACAGGGACAGACAGACGGACAGACACTTTTCTAAAAACCATTTTTTTGGAATCAGGGGGTCATGAAACGTAAAGATTTAGCAAAATTAGACATTGCTCAAAATCGCACAAATCCAAGACTTTCTCATTTTTGATGAGAATGTAAAAACAAATTTTATGGAAAAAAATCAAAAAAAGGCAGAATTTTTGAAACTTTTGAGTTCTTTCTTGTTCCTAATTTTGTATTTTTACCTAAATTTGGCATCTAAAAGAAAAAAAGGAAGGTTTCGATATGTTTTTAATGTTTTCTCATGTTTCGGCTAATGCTTCACTCACTATAAATCTCAATTTTTTGCACTTTTTTGGAAAAAAATTTTTTTAATTTGTGTAAAAGATGCAATTGTCGATTCTAATGTTAAGAAAGGTGTATTAGCATAATGTGAACTAATTTTTATTAACACGGCCCCAATATGACAAATTTTCTACTGAAGAGAAGGCTGACAAAAAGTCCAAAAAAAGCAATAAATAGCAAATTTTTAAAAAATTAAAAAATTCATAACTTTTTTGTTTTTTGTTGTACTGAAAAGTGTCTAAAGGAAAAGTTGTTTGTTTTTGCACCAAATTTAAGGAAAAAATTTAAAAAAAATATTTTTTTGAAAATTGTAAAAAATACAAAATTTTGAAAATTTCAAAATTTTGTATTTTTGTTGTTTTTTGACGAAATGGGCTGCCCAACGAACTCAGGCTTCATTTTTATGGACTAAAAAAGTGTGCCAAATTGCAAGACGATTCATAAAAATTTATTCGAGTTATCGTGGCGACAAATTTTTCTACAGACAGACGACAGACAGACAGACAGAGGGACAGACAGACGGACAGACACTTTTCTAAAAACCATTTTTTTGGAATCAGGGGGTCATGAAACGTAAAGATTTAGCAAAATTAGACATTGCTCAAAATCGCACAAATCCAAGACTTTCTCATTTTTGATGAGAATGTAAAAACAAATTTTATGGAAAAAATCAAAAAAAGGCAGAATTTTTGAAACTTTTGAGTTCTTTCTTGTTCCTAATTTTGTATTTTTACCTAAATTTGGCATCTAAAAGAAAAAAAGGAAGGTTTCGATATGTTTTTAATGTTTTCTCATGTTTCGGCTAATGCTTCACTCACTATAAATCTCAATTTTTTGCACTTTTTTGGAAAAAAATTTTTTTTAATTTGTGTAAAAGATGCAATTGTCGATTCTAATGTTAAGAAAGGTGTATTAGCATAATGTGAACTAATTTTTATTAACACGGCCCCAATATGACAAATTTTCTACTGAAGAGAAGGCTGACAAAAAGTCCAAAAAAAGCAATAAATAGCAAATTTTTAAAAAATTAAAAAATTCATAACTTTTTTGTTTTTTTGTTGTACTGAAAAGTGTCTAAAGGAAAAGTTGTTTGTTTTTGCACCAAATTTAAGGAAAAAATTTAAAAAAAATATTTTTTTTGAAAATTGTAAAAAATACAAAATTTTGAAAATTTCAAAATTTTGTATTTTTGTTGTTTTTTGACGAAATGGGCTGCCCAACGAACTCAGGCTTCATTTTTATGGACTAAAAAAGTGTGCCAAATTGCAAGACGATTCATAAAAATTTATTCGAGTTATCGTGGCGACAAATTTTTCTACAGACAGACGACAGACAGACAGACAGAGGGACAGACAGACGGACAGACACTTTTCTAAAAACCATTTTTTTGGAATCAGGGGGTCATGAAACGTAAAGATTTAGCAAAATTAGACATTGCTCAAAATCGCACAAATCCAAGACTTTCTCATTTTTGATGAGAATGTAAAAACAAATTTTATGGAAAAAAATCAAAAAAAGGCAGAATTTTTGAAACTTTTGAGTTCTTTCTTGTTCCTAATTTTGTATTTTTACCTAAATTTGGCATCTAAAAGAAAAAAAGGAAGGTTTCGATATGTTTTTAATGTTTTCTCATGTTTCGGCTAATGCTTCACTCACTATAAATCTCAATTTTTTGCACTTTTTTGGAAAAAAATTTTTTTAATTTGTGTAAAAGATGCAATTGTCGATTCTAATGTTAAGAAAGGTGTATTAGCATAATGTGAACTAATTTTTATTAACACGGCCCCAATATGACAAATTTTCTACTGAAGAGAAGGCTGACAAAAAGTCCAAAAAAAGCAATAAATAGCAAATTTTTAAAAAATTAAAAAATTCATAACTTTTTTGTTTTTTGTTGTACTGAAAAGTGTCTAAAGGAAAAGTTGTTTGTTTTTGCACCAAATTTAAGGAAAAAATTTAAAAAAAATATTTTTTTGAAAATTGTAAAAAATACAAAATTTTGAAAATTTCAAAATTTTGTATTTTTGTTGTTTTTTGACGAAATGGGCTGCCCAACGAACTCAGGCTTCATTTTTATGGACTAAAAAAGTGTGCCAAATTGCAAGACGATTCATAAAAATTTATTCGAGTTATCGTGGCGACAAATTTTTCTACAGACAGACGACAGACAGACAGACAGACAGACAGAGGGACAGACAGACGGACAGACACTTTTCTAAAAAACCATTTTTTTGGAATCAGGGGGTCATGAAACGTAAAGATTTAGCAAAATTAGACATTGCTCAAAATCGCACAAATCCAAGACTTTCTCATTTTTGATGAGAATGTAAAAACAAATTTTATGGAAAAAATCAAAAAAAGGCAGAATTTTTGAAACTTTTGAGTTCTTTCTTGTTCCTAATTTTGTATTTTTACCTAAATTTGGCATCTAAAAGAAAAAAAGGAAGGTTTCGATATGTTTTTAATGTTTTCCTCATGTTTCGGCTAATGCTTCACTCACTATAAATCTCAATTTTTTGCACTTTTTTGGAAAAAAAATTTTTTTAATTTGTGTAAAAGATGCAATTGTCGATTCTAATGTTAAGAAAGGTGTATTAGCATAATGTGAACTAATTTTTATTAACACGGCCCCAATATGACAAATTTTTCTACTGAAGAGAAGGCTGACAAAAAGTCCAAAAAAAGCAATAAATAGCAAATTTTTAAAAAATTAAAAAAATTCATAACTTTTTTGTTTTTTGTTGTACTGAAAAGTGTCTAAAGGAAAAGTTGTTTGTTTTTGCACCAAATTTAAGGAAAAAATTTAAAAAAAATATTTTTTTGAAAATTGTAAAAAATACAAAATTTTGAAAATTTCAAAATTTTGTATTTTTGTTGTTTTTTGACCGAAATGGGCTGCCCAACGAAACTCAGGCTTCATTTTTATGGACTAAAAAAGTGTGCCAAATTGCAAGACGATTCATAAAAAATTTATTCGAGTTATCGTGGCGACAAATTTTTCTACAGACAGACGACAGACAGACAGACAGACAGACAGAGGGACAGACAGACGGACAGACACTTTTTCTAAAAAAACCATTTTTTTGGAATCAGGGGTCATGAAACGTAAAGATTTAGCAAAATTAGACATTGCTCAAAATCGCACAAATCCAAGACTTTCTCATTTTTGATGAGAATGTAAAAAACAAATTTTATGGAAAAAAATCCAAAAAAAGGCAGAATTTTTGAAACTTTTGAGTTCTTTCTTGTTCCCAATTTTGTATTTTTACCTAAATTTGGCATCTAAAAGAAAAAAAAGGAAGGTTTCGATATGTTTTTAATGTTTTCTCATGTTTCGGCTAAT
>JAVJHT010000054.1:0-37561 GCA_032872505.1 Leptopilina syphax
AAATAATTTTTTTTGCCAAAATTCCCTTGTCAAAATTTCCTCCATCCGCCAATTAGCATAACAATCGAATTTATGGAGTTTCTTTTCGAAAAAAAAAGTTTTAAAAAAAAATTCAATTTGTATAATAAATAATTGATTTTGTTTATTAGCCTATTGTCCTCATTGAATGATTTTATTTACAAGAATTTTTTTTAAATTATAGATAATTTATGGCCAAATTCCTTGTCAAAATTCTCCAGTCCCGCCAATTAGCCAGACAATCGAGACTTTTGAGTTTTTTCGCAAGTAAAAAGTTTTAAAAAATTCAATTGTTAATATAACAATTAATTTGTGTTGTATGTTTACTGTTTATTAAATGTTGTTAGTTTTACAAGAAATTCTTCCTCAAAATAAATAATTTTGGCCAAATTCCTTGTCAAAATTCTCCATCCGCCAATTAGCAGACAATCGATTATTTGAGTTTTTCGGAAGTAAAAAGTTTTAAAAAATTTAATTGTTAATAAAGAATTGATTTTGTTGTTTCCTATTGTTTATTGGATGTGTATTTACAAGAATTTCCTTAAATTAAATAATTTTGGCCAAATTCCTTGTCAAAATTCTCCATCCCCAATTAGCAGACAATCGAATTTTTGAGTTTTTCGAAGTAAAAAGTTTTAAAAAATTTAATTGTTAATAAAAGAATTGATTTTGTTGTTTCCTATTGTTTATTGGATGTGCATTTTCAAAAATTTCCTTAAATTAATATAATTTTGGCCAAATTCCTTGTCAAAAATTCTCCATCCGCCAATTAGCAGACAATCGAAATTTTTGAGATTTTTCGAAATAAAAATTTTTAAATGAATTCCAATTGTTAATAAACAATTGATTTTTGTTGTTGCCTATTGCTCATTGGATGTTTATTTACAAGAATTTCCTTAAATTAAAAAATTTTGGCCAAATTCCTTGTCAAAAATTCTCCATCCGCCAATTAGCAACCAATCGAATTTTTGAGTTTTTCGAAGTAAAAAGTTTTAAAAAATTCAATTGTTAATAAACAATTAATTTTGTTGTTGTTTACTGTTTATTGGATGTTTTATTTGCAAGAATTTCCTCAAAATAAATAATTTTGGCCAAATTCCTTGTCAAAATTCTCCATCCGCCAATTAGCAGACAATCGAATTTTTGAGTTTTCCGAAATAAAAAAGTTTTAAAAAATTTAATTGTTAATAAACAATTGATTTTGGTTGTTGCCTATTGCTCATTGGATGTTTATTTTACAAGAATTTCCTTAAATTAAATAATATTGGCCAAATTCCTTGACAAAATTCTCCATCCGCCAATTAGCAGACAATCGAATTTTTGAGTTTTTCGAAATAAAAAGTTTTAAAAAATTAAATTGTTAATAAAGAATTGATTTTGTTGTTTTCCTGTTGTTTATTAGATGTGTATTCACAAGAATTTCCTTAAATTAAATAATTTTTGGCCAAATTCCTTGTCAAAATTCTCCATCCGACAATTAGCAGACAATCGAATTTTTGAGGTTTAGGCAGTGAAAAGTTTTGAAAAAAATTCAATTGTTAATAAAACAATTGATTTTGTTGTTGTCTACTGTTTATTGGATGTATATTTACAAGAATTTCCTTAAATTAAATAATTTTGGCCAAATTCCTTGACAAAATTCTCCATCCGCCAATTAGCAGACAATCGAATTTTTGAGTTTTTCGAAATAAAAAGTTTTAAAAATTCAATTGTTAATAAATATTTGATTTTGTTGTTGCCTATTGCTCATTGGATGTTTTATTTACAAGAATTTCATTAAATTAAAATAATTTTGGCCAAATTCCTTGTCAAAATTCTCCATCCGCCAATTAGCAGACAATCGAACTTTTGAGTTTTTCGAAGTAAAAAGTTTTAAAAAATTCAATTGTTAATAAATAATTGATTTTGTTGTTGCCTATTGCTCAATTGGATGTTTATTTACAAGAATTTCCTTAAATTAAATAATTTTGGCCAAATTCCTTGACAAAATTCTCCATCCGCCAATTAGCAGACAATCGAATTTTTGAGTTTTTCGAAGTAAAAAGTTTTAAAAAATTTAATTGTTAATAAAGAATTGAATTTGTTGTTTCCTATTGTTTATTGGATGTGTATTTACAAGAATTTCCTTAAATTAAATAATTTTTGGCCAAATTCCTTGCCAAAATTCTCCATCCGCCAATTAGCAGACAATCGAATTTTTGAGTTTTTCGAAGTAAAAAGTTTTAAAATATTTAATTGTTAATAAAGAATTGATTTTGTTGTTTCCTATTGTTTATTGATGTGTATTTACAAGAATTTTCCTTAAATTAAATAATTTTGGCCAAATTCCTTGTCAAAATTCTCCATCCGCCAATTAGCAGACAATCAAATTTTTGAGTTTTCCGAAATAAAAAGTTTTAAAAAATTTAATTGTTAATAAATAATTGATTTTGTTGCTGCCTATTGCTCATTGGATGTTTTATTTACAAGAATTTCCTTAAATTAAATAATTTTGGCCAAATTCCTTGACAAAATTCTCCATCCGCCAATTAGCAGACAATCGAATTTTTGAGTTTTTCGAAATAAAAAGTTTGAAAAATTCAATTGTTAATAAATAATTGATTTTGTTGTTGCCTATTGCTCATTGGATGTTTATGTACAAGAATTTCCTTAAATTAAATAATTTTGGCCAAATTCCTTGTCAAAATTCTCCATCCGCCAATTAGCAGACAATCGAATTTTTGAGATTTTCGAAGTAAAAAGTTTTAAAAAAATTTAATTGTTAATAAAGAATTGATTTTGTTGTTTTTCTATTGTTTATTGGATGTGTATTCACAAGAATTTCCTTAAATTAAATAATTTTGGCCAAATTCCTTGTCAAAATTCTCCATCCGCCAATTAGCAGAACAATCGAATTTTTGAGATTTTCGAAGTAAAAAGTTTTAAAAAAATTTAATTGTTAATAAAGAATTGATTTTGTTGTTGCCTATTGCTCATTGGATGTTTATTTACAAGAATTTCCTTAAATTAAATAATTTTGGCCAAATTCCTTGACAAAATTCTCCATCCGCCAATTAGCAGACAATCGAATTTTTGAGTTTTCCGAAATAAAAAGTTTTAAAAAATTTAATTGTTAATAAACAATTGATTTTCTTGTTGCCTATTGCTCATTAGATGTTTATTTACAAGAATTTCCTTAAATTAAATAATTTTGAGCCAAATTCCTTGACAAAATTCTCCATCCGCCAATTAGCAGACAATCGAGTTTTTGAGTTTTTTCGAAATAAAAAGTTTTTAAAAATTCAATTGTTAGTAAATAATTTAATTTGTTGTTGCCTATTGCTCATTGGATGTTTATTTACAAGAATTTCCTTAAATTAAATAATTTTGGCCAAATTCCTTATCAAAATTCTCCATCCGCCAATTAGCAGACAATCGAATTTTTGAGTTTTTCGAAGTAAAAAGTTTTAAAGAATTCAATTGTTAATAAACAATTGATTTTGTTGTTGCCTATTGCTCATTGGATGTTTATTTACAAGAATTTCCTTAAATTAAATAATTTTGGCCAAATTCCTTGTCAAAATTCTCCATCCGACAATTAGCAGACAATCAAATTTTTGAGGTTTAGGCAGTAAAAAATTTTAAAAAATTTAATTGTTAATAAACAATTGATTTTGTTGTTGCCTATTGTTTATTGGATGTTTATTTACAAGAATTTTTCTTTTATTAAATAATTTTGGCCAAATTCCTTGTAAAAATTCTCCATCCGCCAATTAGCAGACAATCGAATTTTTGAGTTTTCCGAAATAAAAAGTTTTAAAAAATTTATTGTTAAAAAACAATTAATTTTGTTGTTGCTTTTTGTTTATTGGATGTTTATTTACAAAAATTTCCTTTTATTAAATAATTTTGGCCAAATTCCTTGACAAAATTCTCCATCCGCCAATTAGCAGACAATCGAATTTTTGAGTTTTTCGAAGTAAAAAGTTTTAAAAAATTCAATTGTTAATAAACAATTAATTTTGTTGTTGTTTACTGTTTATTGGATGTTTATTTGCAAAAATTTCCTCAAATTAAATAATTTTTGCCAAATTCCTTGTCAAAATTCTCCATCCGCCAATTAGCAGACAATCGAATTTTTGAGTTTAGGAAATAAAAAGTTTTAAAAAATTTAATTGTTAATAAACATTTGATTTTGATGTTGCCTACTGTTCATTGGATGTTTATTTACAAGAATTTCTCAAATTAAATAATTTTGGCCAAATTCCTTGACAAAATTCTCCATCCGCCAATTAGCAGACAATCGAATTTTTGAGTTTTTCGAAGTAAAAAGTTTTTAAAAAATTCAATTGTTAATAAACAAATAATTTTTGTTGTTTACTGGTTATTGGATGTTTATTTGCAAGAATTTCCTCAAAATAAATAATTTTGGCCAAATTCCTTGTCAAAATTCTCCATCCGCCAATTAGCAGACAATCGAATTTTTGAGTTTTTCGAAATAAAAAGTTTTAAAAAATTCAATTGTTTAATAAATAATTGATTTTGTTTTTGCCTATTGCTCATTGGATGTTTATTTACAAGAATTTTTTTAAATTAAATAATTTTGGCCAAATTCCTTGTCAAAATTCTCCATCCGCCAATTAGCAGACAATCGAACTTTTGAGTTTTTCGAAGTAAAAAGTTTTAAAAATTTCAATTGTTAATAAAACAATTGATTTTGTTGTTGCCTATTGTTTATTGGATGTTTATTTGCAAGAATTTCCTCAAAATAAATAATTTTGGCCAAATTCCTTGTCAAAATTTCTCCATCCGCCAATTAGCAGACAATCGAATTTTTGAGTTTTTCGAAGTAAAAAGTTTTAAAAAATTTAATTGTTAATTAAAGAATTGATTTTGTTGTTTCCTATTGTTTATTGGATGTGTATTTACAAGAATTTCCTTAAATTAAATAATTTTGGCCAAATTCCTTGTCAAAATTCTCCATCCGCCAATTAGCAGACAATCGAATTTTTGAGTTTTTCGAAGTAAAAAGTTTTAAAAAATTTAATTGTTAATAAAGAATTGATTTTGTTGTTTCCTATTGTTTATTGGATGTGTATTTTCAAAAATTTCCTTAAATTAAATAATTTTGGCCAAATTCCTTGTCAAAATTCTCCATCCGCCAATTAGCAGACAATCGAATTTTTGAGTTTTTCGAAATAAAAAGTTTTAAAAAATTTAATTGTTAATAAACAATTGATTTTGTTGTTGTCTACTGTTCATTGGATGTTTATTTACAAGAATTTCCTTAAATTAAATAATTTTGGCCAAATTCCTTGACAAAATTCTCCATCCGCCAATTAGCAGACAATCGAATTTTTGAGTTTTTCGAAATAAAAAGTTTTAAAAAATTTAATTGTTAATAAACATTTGATTTTGTTGTTGCCTATTGCTCATTGGATGTTTATTTACAAGAATTTCCTTAAATTAAATAATTTTGGCCAAATTCCTTGACAAAATTCTCCATCCGCCAATTAGCAGACAATCGAATTTTTGAGTTTTTCGAAGTAAAAAGTTTTAAAGAATTCAATTGTTAATAAACAATTGATTTTGTTGTTGCCTATTGCTCATTGGATGTTTATTTACAAGAAATTTCCTTAAATTAAATAATTTTGGCCAAATTCCTTGTCAAAATTCTCCATCCGCCAATTAGCAGACAATCGAACTTTTGAGTTTTTCAAAGTAAAAAGTTTTAAAAAATTCAATTGTTAATAAACAATTAATTTTGTTGTTGTTTACTGTTTTATTGGATGTTTATTTGCAAGAATTTCCTTAAATTAAATAATTTTGGCCAAATTCCTTGTCAAAATTCTCCATCCGCCAATTAGCAGACAATCGAATTTTTAAGTTTTTCGAAGTAAAAAGTTTTAAAAATTTCAATTGTTAATAAACAATTGATTTTGTTTGTTGTCTTCTGTTTATTGGATGTTTTATTTACAAGAATTTCCTTAAATTAAATAATTTTGGCCAAATTCCTTGACAAAATTCTCCATCCGCCAATTATCAGACAATCGAATTTTTGAGGTTTAGGCAGTGAAAAGTTTTAAAAAAATTCAATTGTTAATAAACAAATTGATTTTTGTTGTTGTCTACTGTTCATTGGATGTTTATTTACAAGAATTTCCTTAAATTAAATAATTTTGGCCAAATTCCTTGTCAAAATTCTCCATCCGCCAATTAGCAGACAATCGAATTTTTGAGTTTTCCGAAATAAAAAGTTTTAAAAAATTTAATTGTTAATAAACAATTGATTTTGTTGTTGCCTATTGCTCACTGGATGTTTATTTACAAGAATTTCCTTAAATTAAATAATTTTGGCCAAATTCCTTGTCAAAATTCTCCATCCGCCAATTAGCAGACAATCGAACTTTTGAGTTTTTCAAAGTAAAAAGTTTTAAAAAATTCAATTGTTAAAACACAATTAATTTTGTTGTTGCCTATTGTTTATTGGATGTTTATTTGCAAGAATTTTCTTAAATTAAATAATTTTGGCGAAATTTCTTGTCAAAATTCTCCATCCGCTAATTAGCAGACAATCGAATTTTTGAGTTTTTCGAAATAAAAAGTTTTAAAAAATTCAATTGTTAATAAATAATTGATTTTGTTTTTGCCTATTGCTCATTGGATGTTTATTTACAAGTATTTCCTTAAATTAAATAATTTTGGCCAAATTCCTTGTCAAAATTCTCCATCCGCCAAATAGCAGACAATCGAATTTTTGAGTTTTTCGAAGTAACAAGTTTTAAAAAATTTAATTGTTTAATAAAGAATTGAATTTGTTGTTTCCTATTGTTTATTGGATGTGTATTTACAAGAATTTCCTTAAATTAAATAATTTTGGCCAAATTCCTTGTCAAAATTCTCCATCCGCCAATTAGCAGACAATTGAATTTTTGAGTTTTTCGAAGTAAAAAGTTTTTTAAAGAATGCAATTGTTAATAAACAATTGATTTTGTTGTTGCCTATTGCTCATTGGATGTTTATTTACAAAATTTCCTTAAATTAAATAATTTTGGACAAATTCCTTGTCAAAATTCTCCATCCGCCAATTAGCAGACAATCGAATTTTTGAGTTTTTCGAAGTAAAAAGTTTTAAAAAATTTAATTGTTAATAAAGAATTGATTTTGTTGTTTTCTATTGTTTATTGGATGTGTATTCACAAGAAGTTCTTTAAATTAAATAATTTTGGCCAAATTCCTTGTCAAAATTCTCCAACCGCCAATTAGCAGACAATCGAATTTTTGAGTTTTTCGAAATAAAAAGTTTTAAAAAATTTAATTGTTTATAAACATTTGATTTTGATGTTGCCTATTGCTCATTGGATGTTTATTTACAAGAATTTTCTCAAATTAAATAATTTTGGCCAAATTCCTTGGCAAAATTCTCCATCCGCCAATTAGCAGACAATCGAATTTTTGAGTTTTTCGAAATAAAAAGTTTTAAAAAATTTAATTGTTAATAAATAATTGATTTTGTTTTTGCCTATTGCTCATTGGATGTTTATTTACAAGAATTTTTTTAAATTAAATAATTTTGGCCAAATTCCTTGTCAAAATTCTCCATCCGCCAATTAGCAGACAATCGAACTTTTGAGTTTTTCGAAGTAAAAAGTTTTAAAAAATTCAATTGTTAATAAACAATTAATTTTGTTGTTGTTTACTGTTTATTAAATGTTTATTTGCAAGAATTTCCTCAAAATAAATAATTTTGGCCAAATTCCTTGTCAAAATTCTCCATCCGCCAATTAGCAGACAATCGAATATTTGAGTTTTTCGAAGTAAAAAGTTTTAAAAAATTTAATTGTTAATAAAGAATTGATTTTGTTGTTTCCTTTGTTTATTGGATGTGTATTTTCAAGAATTTCCTTAAATTAAATAATTTTGGCCAAATTCCTTGTCAAAATTCTCCATCCGCCAATTAGCAGACAATCGAATTTTTGAGTTTTTCGAAGTAAAAAGTTTTAAAAGAATTCAATTGTTAATAAACAATTGATTTTGTTGTTGCCTATTGTTCATTGGATGTTTATTTACAAGAAATTTCTTTTATTAAATAATTTTAGCCAAATTCCTTGTCAAAATTCTCCATCCGCCAATTAGCAGACAATCGAATTTTTGAGTTTTCCGAAATAAAAAGTTTTAAAAAATTTAATTGTTAAAAAACAATTGATTTTGTTGTTGCCTTCTGTTTATTAGATGTTTATTTGCAAGAATTTCCTTAAATTAAGTAATTTTGGCCAAATTCCTTGTCAAAATTCTCCATCCGCCAATTAGCAGACAATCGAATTTTTGAGTTTTCCGAAATAAAAAGTTTTAAAAAAATTTAATTGTTAATAAACAATTGATTTTGTTGTTGCCTATTGTTTATTAAATGTTTATTTACAAGAATTTCCTTAAATTAAATAATTTTGGCCAAATTCCTTGTAAAAATTCTCCAACCGCCAATTAGCAGGACAATAGAATTTTTTAGTTTTTCGAAGTAAAAAGTTTTAAAAAAATTCAATTGTTAATAAACAATTGACTTTGTTGTTGCCTATTGTTCATTGTATGTTTATTTACAATAATTTTCTTAAATTAAATAATTTTGGCCAAATTCCTTGTCAAAATTCTCCATCCGCCAATTAGCAGACAATCGAATTTTTGAGTTTGTCAAAGTAAAAAGTTTTTAAAAAATTCAATTGTTAATAAACAATTGATTTTGTTGTTGCCTATTGTTCATTGGATGTTTATTTACAAGAATTTTCTTTTATTAAATAATTTTGGCCAAATTCCTTGTCAAAATTCTCCATCCGCCAATTAGCAGACAATCGAATTTTTGAGTTTTTCGAAGTGAAAAGTTTTAAAAAATTTAATTGTTAATAAAGAATTGATTTTGTTGTTTCCTATTGTTTATTGGATGTGTATTTACAAGAATTTCCTTATATTAATTAATTTTGGCCAAATTCCTTGTCAAAATTCTCCATCCGCCAATTAGCAGACAATCGAATTTTTGAGTTTTTTCGAACTAAAAAGTTTTAAAAAATTTAATTGTTAATAAACAATTGATTTTGTTGTTTCCTATTGTTTATTGGATGTGTATTTACAAAAATTTCCTTAAATTAAATAATTTTGGCTAAATTCCTTGACAAAATTCTCCATCCGCCAATTAGCAGACAATCGAATTTTTGAGTTTTTCGAAATAAAAAGTTTTAAAAATTTAATTGTTGATAAATAATTGATTTTGTTGTTGCTTATTGTTTATTGGATGTTTATATACAAGAATTTTTTTAAATTAAATAATTTTGGCCAAATTCCTTGTCAAAATTCTCCATCCGCCAATTAGCAGACAATCGAATTTTTGAGTTTTTCGAAGTGAAAAGTTTTAAAAATTTAATTGTTAATAAAGAATTGATTTTGTTGTTTCCTATTGTTTATTGGATGTGTATTTACAAGAATTTCCTTATATTAATTAATTTTGGCCAAATTCCTTGTCAAAATTCTCCATCCGCCAATTAGCAGACAATCGAATTTTTGAGTTTTTCGAACTAAAAAGTTTTAAAAAAATTTAATTGTTAATAAACAATTGATTTTGTTGTTTCCTATTGTTTATTGGATGTGTATTTACAAAAATTTCCTTAAATTAAATAATTTTGGCTAAATTCCTTGACAAAATTCTCCATCCGCCAATTAGCAGACAATCGAATTTTTGAGTTTTTCGAAATAAAAAGTTTTAAAAATTTAATTGTTGATAAATAATTGATTTTGTTGTTGCTTATTGTTTATTGGATGTTTATATACAAGAATTTTTTTAAATTAAATAATTTTGGCTAAATTCTTTGTCAAAATTCTCCATCCGCCAATTAGCAGACAATCAAAATTTTGAGTTTTCCGAAATAAAAAGTTTTAATAAATTTAATTGTTAATAAATAATTGATTTTTTTGTTGCCTATTGCTCATTGGATGTTTATTTACATGAATTTCCTTAAATTAAATAATTTTGGCCAAATTCCTTGTCAAAATTCTCCATCCGCCAATTAGCAGACAATAGAATTTTTGAGGTTTAGGCAGTGAAAAGTTTTAAAAAATTCAATTGTTAATAAACAATTTGTTGTTGCCTATTGCTCATTGGATGTTTATTTACAAGAATTTCCTTAAATTAAATAATTTTGGCCAAATTCCTTGTCAAAATTCTCCATCCGCCAATTAGCAGACAATCGAATTTTTAAGTTTTTCGAAATAAAAATTTTAAAAAATTCAATTGTTAATAAACTATTAATTTTGTTTTTGCCTATTGCTCATTGGATGTTTATTTACAAGAATTTCCTTAAATTAAATAATTTTGGCTAAATTCCTTGTCAAAATTCTCCATCCGCCAATTAGCAGACAATCGAATTTTTAAGTTTTTCGAAGTAAAAAGTTTTAAAAATTTCAATTGTTAATAAACAATTGATTTTGTTGTTGTCTACTGTTCATTGGATGTTTATTTACAAGAATTTCCTTAAATTAAATAATTTTGGCCAAATTCCTTGACAAAATTCTCCATCCGCCAATTAGCAGACAATCGAATTTTTGAGTTTTACGAAGTAAAAAGTTTTAAAAAATTCAATTGTTAATAAACAATTAATTTTGTTGTTGTTTACTGTTTATTGGATGTTTATTTGCAAGAAATTCCTCAAAATAAATAATTTTGGCCAAATTCCTTGTCAAAATTCTCCATCCGCCAATTAGCAGACAATCGAATTTTTGAGTTTTTCGAAGTAAAAAGTTTTAAAGAATTCAATTGTTAATAAACAATTGATTTTGTTGTTTCTATTGTTTATTGGATGTGTATTCACAAGAATTTCCTTAAATTAAATAATTTTGGCCAAATTCCTTGTCAAAATTCTCCATCCGCCAATTAGCAGACAATCGAATTTTTAAGTTTTTCGAAGTAAAAAGTTTTAAAAATTTCAATTGCTAATAAACAATTGATTTTGTTGTTGTCTACTGTTCATTGGATGTTTATTTACAAGAATTTCCTTAAATTAAATAATTTTGGCCAAATTCCTTGACAAAATTCTCCATCCGCCAATTAGCAGACAATCGAATTTTTGAGTTTTTTGAAATAAAAAGTTTTAAAAATTCAATTGTTAATAAATAATTGATTTTGTTTGTTGCCTATTGCTCATTGATGTTAATGTACAAGAATTTCCTTAAATTAAATAATTTTGGCCAAATTCCTTGTCAAAATTCTCCATCCGCCAATTAGCAGACAATCTAATTTTTGAGTTTTTCAAAGTAAAAAGTTTTAAAAAATTTAATTGTTAATAAAAAATTGATTTTGTTGTTTTCCTATTGTTTATTGGATGTGTATTTACAAGAATTTCCTTAAATTAAATAATTTTGGCCAAATTCCTTGTCAAAATTCTCCATCCGCCAATTAGCAGACAATCGAATTTTTGATTTTGTCGAAGTAAAAAAGTTTTAAAAAATTCAATTGTTAATAAACAATTGATTTTGTTGTTGTTTACTGTTTATTGGATGTTTATTTGCAAGAAATTTCCTCAAATTAATTAATTTTTGGCTAAATTCCTTGTCAAAATTCTCCATCCGCCAATTACCAGACAATCTAATTTTTGAGTTTTTCAAAGTAAAAAGTTTTAAAAAATTTAATTGTTAATAAAAAATTGATTTTGTTGTTTCCTATTGTTTTATTGGATGTGTATTTACAAGAATTTCCTTAAATTAAATAATTTTGGCCAAATTCCTTGTCAAAATTCTCCATCCGCCAATTAGCAGACAATCGAATTTTTGATTTTGTCGAAGTAAAAAGTTTTAAAAAATTCAATTGTTAATAAACAATTGATTTTGTTGTTGTTTACTGTTTATTGGATGTTTATTTGCAAGAATTTCCTCAAATTAATTAATTTTGGCTAAATTCCTTGTCAAAATTCTCCATCCGCCAATTAGCAGACAATCGAATTTTTGATTTTGTCGAAGTAAAAAGTTTTAAAAAATTCAATTGTTAATGAACAATTGATTTTGTTGTTGTTTACTGTTTATTGGATGTTTATTTGCAAGAATTTCCTCAAATTAATAAATTTTGGCTAAATTCCTTGTCAAAATTCTCCATCCGCCAATTAGCAGACAATCGAATTTTTGATTTTGCCGAAGTAAAAAGTTTTAAAAAATTTAATTGTTAATAAACAATTGATTTTGTTGTTGCCCTATTGCTCATTGGATGTTTATTTACAAGAATTTCCTTAAATTAAATAATTTTGGCCAAATTCGTTGTCAAAATTCTCCATCCGCCAATTAGCAGACAATTGAATTTTTGAGTTTTTCGAAATAAAAAGTATTAAAAATTTAATTGTTAATAAATAATTGATTTTGTTGTTGCCTATTGCTCATTGGATGTTTATGTACAAGAATTTCTTTAAATTAAATAATTTTGGCCAAATTCCTTGGCAAAATTCTCCATCCGCCAATTAGCAGACAATCGAATTTTTGAGGTTTAGGCAGTGAAAAGTTTTAAAAAATTCAATTGTTAATAAACTATTAATTTTTGTTGTTGCCTATTGTTTACTAGATGTTTATTTGCAAGAATTACCTTAAATTAAATAATTTTGGCCAAATTCCTTGTCAAAATTCTACATATGCCAATTAGCAGACAATCGAATTTTTGAGTTTTTCGAAGTGAAAAGTTTTAAAAAATTTAATTGTTAATAAAGAATTGATTTTGTTGTTTCCTATTGTTTATTGGATGTGTATTTACAAGAATTTCCTTATATTAAATAATTTTGGCCAAATTCCTTGTCAAAATTCTCAATCCGCCAATTAGCAGACAATCGAATTTTTGAGTTTTTCGAAATAAAAAGTTTTAAAAATTTAATTGTTGATAAATAATTGATTTTGTTGTTGCTTATTGTTTATTGGATGTTTATATACAAGAATTTTTTTTAAATTAAATAATTTTGGCCAAATTCCTTGTCAAAATTCTCCATCCGCCAATTAGCAGACAATCGAATTTTTGAGTTTTTCGAAGTGAAAAGTTTTAAAAAATTTAATTGTTAATAAAGAATTGATTTTGTTGTTTCCTATTGTTTATTGGATGTGTATTTACAAGAATTTCCTTATATTAATTAATTTTGGCCAAATTCCTTGTCAAAATTCTCCATCCGCCAATTAGCAGACAATCGAATTTTTGAGTTTTTCGAACTAAAAAGTTTTAAAAAATTTAATTGTTAATAAACAATTGATTTTGTTGTTTCCTATTGTTTATTGGATGTGTATTTACAAAAATTTCCTTAAATTAAATAATTTTGGCTAAATTCCTTGACAAAATTCTCCATCCGCCAATTAGCAGACAATCGAATTTTTTGAGTTTTTCGAAATAAAAAGTTTTAAAAATTTAATTGTTGATAAATAATTGATTTTGTTGTTGCTTATTGTTTATTGGATGTTTATATACAAGAATTTTTTTAAATTAAATAATTTTGGCCAAATTCTTTGTCAAAATTCTCCATCCGCCAATTAGCAGACAATCAAAATTTTGAGTTTTCCGAAATAAAAAGTTTTAAAAAATTTAATTTGTTAATAAATAATTGATTTTTTTGGTTGCCTATTGCTCATTGGATGTTTATTTACATGAATTTCCTTAAATTAAATAATTTTGGGCCAAATTCCTTGTCAAAATTCTCCATCCGCCAATTAGCAGACAATAGAATTTTTGAGGTTTAGGCAGTGAAAAGTTTTAAAAAATTCAATTGTTAATAAACAATTGATTTGTTGTTGCCTATTGCTCATTGGATGTTTATTTACAAGAATTTCCTTAAATTAAATAATTTTGGCCAAATTCCTTGTCAAAATTCTCCATCCGCCAATTAGCAGACAATCGAATTTTTAAGTTTTTCGAAATAAAAATTTTAAAAAATTCAATTGTTAATAAACTATTAATTTTGTTTTTGCCTATTGCTCATTGGATGTTTATTTACAAGAATTTCCTTAAATTAAATAATTTTGGCTAAATTCCTTGTCAAAATTCTCCATCCGCCAATTAGCAGACAATCGAATTTTTAAGTTTTTCGAAGTAAAAAGTTTTAAAAAATTTCAATTGTTAATAAACAATTGATTTTTGTTGTTGTCTACTGTTCATTGGATGTTTATTTACAAGAATTCCTTAAATTAAATAATTTTGGCCAAATTCCTTGACAAAATTCTCCATCCGCCAATTAGCAGACAATCGAACTTTTGAGTTTTACGAAGTAAAAAGTTTTAAAAAATTCAATTGTTAATAAACAATTAATTTTGTTGTTGTTTACTGTTTATTGGATGTTTATTTGCAAGAAATTCCTCAAAATAAATAATTTTGGCCAAATTCCTTGTCAAAATTCTCCATCCGCCAATTAGCAGACAATCGAATTTTTGAGTTTTTCGAAGTAAAAAGTTTTAAAGAATTCAATTGTTAATAAACAATTGATTTTGTTGTTTCTATTGTTTATTGGATGTGTATTCACAAGAATTTCCTTAAATTAAATAATTTTGGCCAAATTCCTTGTCAAAATTCTCCATCCGCCAATTAGCAGACAATCGAATTTTTAAGTTTTTCGAAGTAAAAAGTTTTAAAAATTTCAATTGCTAATAAACAATTGATTTTGTTGTTGTCTACTGTTCATTGGATGTTTATTTACAAGAATTTCCTTAAATTAAATAATTTTTGGCCAAATTCCTTGACAAAATTTCTCCATCCGCCAATTAGCAGACAATCGAATTTTTGAGTTTTTTGAAATAAAAAGTTTTAAAAATTTCAATTGTTAATAAATAATTGATTTTGTTGTTGCCTATTGCTCATTGATGTTAATGTACAAGAATTTCCTTAAATTAAATAATTTTGGCCAAATTCCTTGTCAAAATTCTCCATCCGCCAATTAGCAGACAATCTAATTTTTGAGTTTTTCAAAGTAAAAAGTTTTAAAAAATTTAATTGTTAATAAAAAATTGATTTTTGTTGTTTCCTATTGTTTATTGGATGTGTATTTACAAGAATTTCCTTAAATTAAATAATTTTGGCCAAATTCCTTGTCAAAATTCTCCATCCGCCAATTAGCAGACAATCGAATTTTTGATTTTGTCGAAGTAAAAAGTTTTAAAAAATTCAATTGTTAATAAACAATTGATTTTGTTGTTGTTTACTGTTTATTGGATGTTTTATTTGCAAGAATTTCCTCAAATTAATTAATTTTGGCTAAATTCCTTGTCAAAATTCTCCATCCGCCAATTAGCAGACAATCTAATTTTTGAGTTTTTCAAAGTTAAAAAGTTTTAAAAAATTTAATTGTTAATAAAAAATTGATTTTGTTGTTTCCTATTGTTTATTGGATGTGTATTTACAAGAATTTCCTTAAATTAAATAATTTTGGCCAAATTCCTTGTCAAAATTCTCCATCCGCCAATTAGCAGACAATCGAATTTTTGATTTTGTCGAAGTAAAAAGTTTTAAAAAATTCAATTGTTAATAAACAATTGATTTTGTTGTTGTTTACTGTTTATTGGATGTTTATTTGCAAGAATTTCCTCAAATTAATTAATTTTGGCTAAATTCCTTGTCAAAATTCTCCATCCGCCAATTAGCAGACAATCGAATTTTTGATTTTGTCGAAGTAAAAAGTTTTAAAAAATTCAATTGTTAATGAACAATTGATTTTGTTGTTGTTTACTGTTTATTGGATGTTTATTTGCAAGAATTTCCTCAAAATTAATAAATTTTGGCTAAATTCCTTGTCAAAATTCTCCATCCGCCAATTAGCAGACAATCGAATTTTTGATTTTGCCGAAGTAAAAAGTTTTAAAAAATTTAATTGTTAATAAACAATTGATTTTGTTGTTGCCTATTGCTCATTGGATGTTTATTTACAAGAATTTCCTTAAATTAAATAATTTTGGCCAAATTCGTTGTCAAAATTCTCCATCCGCCAATTAGCAGACAATTGAATTTTTGAGTTTTTTCGAAATAAAAAGTATTAAAAATTTAATTGTTAATAAATAAATTGATTTTGTTGTTGCCTATTGCTCATTGGATGTTTATGTACAAGAATTTCTTTAAATTAAATAATTTTGGCCAAATTCCTTGGCAAAATTCTCCATCCGCCAATTAGCAGACAATCGAATTTTTGAGGTTTAGGCAGTGAAAAGTTTTAAAAAATTCAATTGTTAATAAACTATTAATTTTGTTGTTGCCTATTGTTTACTAGATGTTTATTTGCAAGAATTACCTTAAATTAAATAATTTTGGCCAAATTCCTTGTCAAAATTCTACATATGCCAATTAGCAGACAATCGAATTTTTTGAGTTTTTCGAAGTGAAAAGTTTTAAAAAATTTAATTGTTAATAAAGAATTGATTTTGTTGTTTCCTATTGTTTATTGGATGTGTATTTACAAGAATTTCCTTATATTAAATAATTTTGGCCAAATTCCTTGTCAAAATTCTCAATCCGCCAATTAGCAGACAATCGAATTTTTGAGTTTTTCGAAAATAAAAAGTTTTAAAAAATTCAATTGTTAATAAATATTTGATTTTGTTGTTGTCTACTGTTCATTGGATGTTTATTTACAAGAATTTAATTAAATTAAATAATTTTGGCCAAATTCCTTGACAAAATTCTCCATCCGCCAATTAGCAGACAATCGAATTTTTGAGGTTTAGGCAGTGAAAAGTTTTAAAAAATTCAATTGTTAATAAACTATTAATTTTGTTGTTGCCTATTGTTTTACTAGATGTTTATTTGCAAGAATTACCTTAAATTAAATAATTTTGGCCAATTTCCTTGGCAAAATTTTCCATCCGCCAATTAGCAGACAATCGAATTTTTGAGTTTTTCGAAATAAAAAGTTTTAAAAAATTCAATTGTTAATAAATATTTGATTTTGTTGTTGCCTATTGCTCATTGGATGTTTATGTACAAGAAATTTCTTTAAATTAAATAATTTTTGGCCAAATTCCTTGACAAAATTCTCCATCCGCCAATTAGCAGACAATCGAATTTTTGAGTTTTTCGAAATAAAAAGTTTTAAAAAATTCAATTGTTAATAAATATTTGATTTTGTTGTTGTCTACTGTTCATTGGATGTTTATTTACAAGAATTTAATTAAATTAAATAATTTTGGCCAAATTCCTTGACAAAATTCTCCATCCGCCAATTAGCAGACAATCGAATTTTTGAGTTTTTCGAAATAAAAAGTATTAAAAATTTAATTGTTAATAAATAATTGATTTTGTTGTTGCCTATTGCTCATTGGATGTGTATTTACAAGAATTTTCCTTAAATTAAATTATTTTGGCCAAATTCCTTGTCAAAATTCTCCATCCGCCAATTAGCAGACAATCGAATTTTTGATTTTGTCGAAGTAAAAAAGTTTTAAAAAATTCAATTGTTAATAAACAATTGATTTTGTTGTTGTTTACTGTTTATTGGATGTTTTATTTGCAAGAATTTCCTCAAATTAATTAACTTTGGCTAAATTCCTTGTCAAAATTCTCCATCCGCCAATTAGCAGACAATCGAATTTTTGATTTTGCCGAAGTAAAAAGTTTTAAAAAATTCAATTGTTAATAAACAATTGATTTTGTTGTTGTCTACTGTTCATTGGATGTTTATTTACAAAAATTTCCTTAAATTAAATAATTTTGGCTAAATTCCTTGTCAAAATTCTCCATCCGCCAATTAGCAGACAATCGAATTTTTGATTTTGTCGAAGTAAAAAGTTTTAAAAAAATTCAATTGTTAATAAACAATTGATTTTGTTGTTGTTTACTGTTTATTGAATGTTTATTTGCAAGAATTTCCTCAAATTAAATAATTTTGGCTAAATTCCTTGTCAAAATTCTCCATCCGCCAATTAGCAGACAATCGAATTTTTGATTTTGCCGAAGTAAAAAGTTTTAAAAAATTTAATTGTTAATAAACAATTGATTTTGTTGTTGCCTATTGCTCATTGGATGTTTATTTACAAGAATTTCCTTAAATTAAATAATTTTGGCCAAATTCGTTGTCAAAATTCTCCATCCGCCAATTAGCAGACAATCGAATTTTTGAGTTTTTCGAAATAAAAAGTATTAAAAATTTAATTGTTAATAAATAATTGATTTTGTTGTTGCCTATTGCTCATTGGATGTTTATGTACAAGAATTTCTTTAAATTAAATAATTTTGGCCAAATTCCTTGGCAAAATTCTCCATCCGCCAATTAGCAGACAATCGAATTTTTGAGGTTTAGGCAGTGAAAAGTTTTAAAAAATTCAATTGTTAATAAACTATTAATTTTGTTGTTGCCTATTGTTTACTAGATGTTTATTTGCAAGAATTACCTTAAATTAAATAATTTTGGCCAAATTCCTTGTCAAAATTCTACATATGCCAATTAGCAGACAATCGAATTTTTGAGTTTTTCGAAGTGAAAAGTTTTAAAAAATTTAATTGTTAATAAAGAATTGATTTTGTTGTTTCCTATTGTTTATTGGATGTGTATTTACAAGAATTTCCTTATATTAAATAATTTTGGCCAAATTCCTTGTCAAAATTCTCAATCCGCCAATTAGCAGACAATCGAATTTTTGAGTTTTTCGAAATAAAAAGTTTTAAAAAATTCAATTGTTAATAAATATTTGATTTTGTTGTTGTCTACTGTTCATTGGATGTTTATTTACAAGAATTTAATTAAATTAAATAATTTTGGCCAAATTCCTTGACAAAATTCTCCATCCGCCAATTAGCAGACAATCGAATTTTTGAGGTTTAGGCAGTGAAAAGTTTTAAAAAATTCAATTGTTAATAAACTATTAATTTTGTTGTTGCCTATTGTTTACTAGATGTTTATTTGCAAGAATTACCTTAAATTAAATAATTTTGGCCAAATTCCTTGGCAAAATTTCCATCCGCCAATTAGCAGACAATCGAATTTTTTGAGTTTTTCGAAATAAAAAGTTTTAAAAAATTCAATTGTTAATAAATATTTGATTTTGTTGTTGCCTATTGCTCATTGGATGTTTATGTACAAGAATTTCTTTAAATTAAATAATTTTTGGCCAAATTCCTTGACAAAATTCTCCATCCGCCAATTAGCAGACAATCGAATTTTTGAGTTTTTCGAAATAAAAAGTTTTAAAAAATTCAATTGTTAATAAATATTTGATTTTGTTGTTGTCTACTGTTCATTGGATGTTTATTTACAAGAATTTAATTAAATTAAATAATTTTGGCCAAATTCCTTGACAAAATTCTCCATCCGCCAATTAGCAAAAAATCGAATTTTTGAGGTTTAGGCAGTGAAAAGTTTTAAAAAATTCAATTGTTAATAAACTATTAATTTTGTTGTTGCCTATTGTTTACTAGATGTTTATTTGCAAGAATTACCTTAAATTAAATAATTTTGGCCAAATTCCTTGGCAAAATTTTCCATCCGCCAATTAGCAGACAATCGAATTTTTGAGTTTTTCGAAATAAAAAGTTTTAAAAAATTCAATTGTTAATAAATATTTGATTTTGTTGTTGCCTATTGCTCATTGGATGTTTATGTACAAGAATTTCTTTAAATTAAATAATTTTTGGCCAAATTCCTTGACAAAATTCTCCATCCGCCAATTAGCAGACAATCGAATTTTTGAGTTTTTCGAAATAAAAAGTTTTAAAAAATTCAATTGTTAATAAATATTTGATTTTGTTGTTGTCTACTGTTCATTGGATGTTTATTTACAAGAATTTAATTAAATTAAATAATTTTGGCCAAATTCCTTGACAAAATTCTCCATCCGCCAATTAGCAGACAATCGAATTTTTGAGTTTTTCGAAATAAAAAGTATTAAAAATTTAATTGTTAATAAATAATTGATTTTGTTGTTGCCTATTGCTCATTGGATGTTTATGTACAAGAATTTCTTTAAATTAAATAATTTTGGCCAAATTCCTTGGCAAAATTCTCCATCCGCCAATTAGCAGACAATCGAATTTTTGAGGTTTAGGCAGTGAAAAGTTTTAAAAAATTCAATTGTTAATAAACTATTAATTTTGTTGTTGCCTATTGTTTACTAGATGTTTATTTGCAAGAATTACCTTAAATTAAATAATTTTGGCCAAATTCCTTGTCAAAATTCTACATATGCCAATTAGCAGACAATCGAATTTTTGAGTTTTTCGAAGTGAAAAGTTTTAAAAAATTTAATTGTTAATAAAGAATTGATTTTGTTGTTTCCTATTGTTTATTGGATGTGTATTTACAAGAATTTCCTTATATTAAATAATTTTGGCCAAATTCCTTGTCAAAATTCTCAATCCGCCAATTAGCAGACAATCGAATTTTTGAGTTTGTCGAAGTAAAAAGTTTTAAAAAATTCAATTGTTAATAAACAATTGATTTTGTTGTTGCCTATTGCTCATTGGATGTGTATTTACAAGAATTTCCTTATATTAAATAATTTTGGCCAAATTCCTTGTCAAAATTCTCCATCCGCCAATTATCAGACAATCGAATTTTTGAGTTTTCCGAAATAAAAAGTTTTAAAAAATTTAATTGTTAAAAAACAATTGATTTTATTGTTGCCTATTGTTTATAAGATGTTTATTTGCAAGAATTTCCTTAAATTAAGTAATTTTAGCCAAATTCCTTGTCAAAATTCTCCATCCGCCAATTAGCAGACAATCGAATTTTTGAGTTTTTCGAAATAAAAAGTTTTAAAAATTTAATTGTTGATAAATAATTGATTTTGTTGTTGCCTATTGTTTAATGGATGTTTATATACAAGAATTTTTTTAAATTAAATAATTTTGGCCAAATTCCTTGTCAAAATTCTCCATCCGCCAATTAGCAGACAATCGAACTTTTGAGTTTTTCGAAGTAAAAAGTTTTAAAGAATTCAATTGTTAATAAACAATTGATTTTGTTGTTGCCTATTGCTTATTGGATGTTTATTCACAAGAATTTCCTTAAATTAAATAATTTTGGCCAAATTCCTTGTCAAAATTCTCCATCCGCCAATTAGCAGACAATCGAATTTTTGAGTTTTTCGAAGTAAAAAGTTTTAAAAAATTCAATTGTTAATAAACAATTAATTTTGTTGTTGCCTATTGTTTATTAGATGTTTATTTGCAAGAATTACCTTACATTAAATAATTTTGGCCAAATTCCTTGTCAAAATTCTCCATCCGCCAATTAGCAGACAATCGAATTTTTGAGTTTTTCGAAGTAAAAAGTTTTAAAGAATTCAATTGTTAATAAACAATTGATTTTGTTGTTTCTATTGTTTATTGGATGTGTATTCACAAGAATTTCCTTAAATTAAATAATTTTGGCCAAATTCCTTGTCAAAATTCTCCATCCGCCAATTAGCAGACAATCGAATTTTTGAGTTTTTCGAAGTAAAAAGTTTTAAAAAATTTAATTGTTAATAAACAATTGATTTTGTTGTTTACAATTGTTTATTGGGTGTGTATTTACAAGAATATCCTTAAATTAAATAATTTTGGCCAAATTCCTTGTCAAAATTCTCCATCCGCCAATTAGCAGACAATCGAATTTTTGAGTTTTTCGAAGTAAAAAGTTTTTAAAGAATTCAATTGTTAATAAACAATTGAATTTGTTGTTGCCTATTGCTCATTGGATGTTTATTTACAAGAATTTTCTTAAATTAAATAATTTTGGCCAAATTCCTTGTGAAAATTCTCCATCCGCCAATTAGCAGACAATCGAATTTTTGAGTTTTTCGAAGTAAAAAGTTTTAAAAAATTTAATTGTTAATAAAGAATTGATTTTGTTGTTTCCTATTGTTTATTGGATGTGTATTTACAAAAATTTCCTTAAATTAAATAATTTTGGCCAAATTCCTTGTCAAAATTCTCCATCCGCCAATTAGCAGACAATCGAATTTTTGAGTTTTTCGAAGTAAAAAGTTTTAAAAAATTTAATTGTTAATGAAGAATTGATTTTGTTGTTTCTATTGTTTATTGGATGTGTATTCACAAGAATTTCCTTAAATTAAATAATTTTGGCCAAATTCCTTGTCAAAATTCTCCATCCGACAATTAGCAGACAATCGAATTTTTGAGTTTTTCGAAGTAAAAAGTTTTAAAGAATTCAATTGTTAATAAACAATTGATTTTGTTGTTGCCTATTGCTCATTGGATGTTTATTTACAAGAATTTCTTTAAATTAAATAATTTTGGCCAAATTCCTTGTCAAAATTCTCCATCCGCCAATTAGCAGACAATCGAATTTTTGATTTTGTCGAAGTAAAAAGTTTTAAAAAATTCAATTGTTAATAAAGAATTGATTTTGTTGTTTTCTATTGTTTATTGGATGTGTATTCACAAGAATTTCCTTAAATTAAATAATTTTGGCTAAATTCCTTGTCAAAATTCTCCATCCGCCAATTAGCAGACAATCGAATTTTTGATTTTGCCGAAGTAAAAAGTTTTAAAAAATTCAATTGTTAATAAACAATTGATTTTGTTGTTGTCTACTGTTCATTGGATGTTTATTTACAAGAATTTCCTTAAATTAAATAATTTTGGCCAAATTCCTTGTCAAAATTCTCCATCCGCCAATTAGCAGACAATCGAATTTTTGATTTTGCCAAAGTAAAAAGTTTTAAAAAATTTAATTGTTAATAAACAATTGATTTTGTTGTTGTTTACTGTTTATTGGATGTTTATTTGCAAGAATTTCTTCAAATTAAATAATTTTGGCTAAATTCCTTGTCAAAATTCTCCATCCGCCAATTAGCAGACAATCGAATTTTTGATTTTGTCGAAGTAAAAAGTTTTAAAAAATTCAATTGTTAATAAAACAATTGATTTTGTTGTTGTTTACTGTTTATTGGATGTTTATTTGCAAGAATTTCTTGAAATTAAATAATTTTGGCTAAATTCCTTGTCAAAATTCTCCATCCGCCAATTAGCAGACAATCGAATTTTTGATTTTGTCGAAGTAAAAAGTTTTAAAAAATTCAATTGTTAATAAAAAATTGATTTTGTTGTTGTTTACTGTTTATTGGATGTTTATTTGCAAGAATTTCTTCAAATTACTTAATTTTGGCTAAATTCCTTGTCAAAATTCTCCATCCGCCAATTAGCAGACAATCGAATTTTTGAGTTTTTCGAAATAAAAAGTTTTAAAAAATTCAATTGTTAATAAATAATTGATTTTGTTGTTGCCTATTGCTCATTAGATGTTTATTTGCAAGAATTTTCTTAAATTAAATAATTTTGGCCAAATTCCTTGTCAAAATTCTCCATCCGCCAATTAGCAGACAATCGAATTTTTGAGTTTTTCGAAGTAAAAAGTTTTAAAAAATTCAATTGTTAATAAACAATTGATTTTGTTGTTGCCTATTGCTCATTGGATGTTTATTTACAAGAATTTCTTTAAATTAAATAATTTTTGGCCAAATTCCTTGTCAAAATTCTCCATCCGCCAATTAGCAGACAATCGAATTTTTGATTTTGTCGAAGTAAAAAGTTTTAAAAAATTCAATTGTTAATAAAGAATTGATTTTGTTGTTTCTATTGTTTATTGGATGTGTATTCACAAGAATTTCCTTAAATTAAATAATTTTGGCTAAATTCCTTGTCAAAATTCTCCATCCGCCAATTAGCAGACAATCGAATTTTTGATTTTGCCGAAGTAAAAAGTTTTAAAAAATTCAATTGTTAATAAACAATTGATTTTGTTGTTGTCTACTGTTCATTGGATGTTTATTTACAAGAATTTCCTTAAATTAAATAATTTTGGCCAAATTCCTTGTCAAAATTCTCCATCCGCCAATTAGCAGGACAATCGAATTTTTGATTTTGCCAAAGTAAAAAGTTTTAAAAAATTTAATTGTTAATAAACAATTGATTTTGTTGTTGTTTACTGTTTATTGGATGTTTATTTGCAAGAATTTCTTCAAATTAAATAATTTTGGCTAAATTCCTTGTCAAAATTCTCCATCCGCCAATTAGCAGACAATCGAATTTTTGATTTTGTCGAAGTAAAAAGTTTTAAAAAATTCAATTGTTAATAAACAATTGATTTTGTTGTTGTTTACTGTTTATTGGATGTTTATTTGCAAGAATTTTCTTGAAATTAAATAATTTTGGCTAAATTCCTTGTCAAAATTCTCCATCCGCCAATTAGCAGACAATCGAATTTTTGATTTTGTCGAAGTAAAAAGTTTTAAAAAATTCAATTGTTAATAAACAATTGATTTTGTTGTTGTTTACTGTTTATTGGATGTTTATTTGCAAGAATTTCTTCAAATTAATTAATTTTGGCTAAATTCCTTGTCAAAATTCTCCATCCGCCAATTAGCAGACAATCGAATTTTTGAGTTTTTCGAAATAAAAAGTTTTAAAAAATTCAATTGTTAATAAATAATTGATTTTGTTGTTGCCTATTGCTCATTAGATGTTTATTTGCAAGAATTTTCTTAAATTAAATAATTTTAGTCAAATTCCTTGTCAAAATTCTCCATCCGCCAATTAGCAGACAATCGAATTTTTGAGTTTTTCGAAGTGAAAAGTTTTAAAAAATTCAATTGTTAATAAATAATTGATTTTGTTGTTGCCTATTGCTCATTCGATGTTTATTTACAAGAATTTCCTTAAATTAAATAATTTTGGCCAAATTCGTTGTCAAAATTCTCCATCCGCCTATTAGCAGACAATCGAATTTTTGAGGTTTAGGCAGTGAAAAGTTTTAAAAAATTCAATTGTTAATAAACAATTAATTTTGTTGTTGCCTATTGTTTATTAGATGTTTATTTGCAAGAATTTCCTTAAATTAAATAATTTTGGCCAAATTCCTTGGCAAAATTCTCCATCCGCCATTTAGCAGACAATCGAATTTTTGAGTTTTAGGCAGTGAAAAGTTTTAAAAAATTCAATTGTTAATAAACTATTAATTTTGTTGTTGCCTATTGTTTATTAGATGTTTATTTGCAAGAATTTCCTTAAATTAAATAATTTTGGCCAAATTCCTTGTCAAAATTCTACATCCGCCAATTAGCAGACAATCGAATTTTTGAGTTTTTCGAAATAAAAAGTTTTAAAAAATTCAATTGTTAATAAATAATTGATTTTGTTGTTGCCTATTGCTCATTGGATGTTTATTGACAAGAATTTTCTCAAATTAAATATTTTGGCCATTTTCCTTGGCAAAATTCTTCATCCGCCAATTAGCAGACAATCGAATTTTTGAGTTTTTCGAAATAAAAAGTTTTAAAAAATTCAATTGTTAATAAACAATTGACTTTGTTGTTGCCTATTGTTTATTGTATGTTTATTTACAAGAATTTTCTTAAATTAAATAATTTTGGCCAAATTCCTTGACAAAATTCTCCATCCGCCAATTAGCAGACAATTGAATTTTTGAGTTTTTCGAAATAAAAAGTTTTAAAAAATTCAATTGTTAATAAATAATTGATTTTGTTGTTGCCTATTGCTCATTGGATGTTTATGTACAAGAATTTCTTTAAATTAAATAATTTTGGCCAAATTCCTTGACAAAATTCTCCATCCGCCAATTAGCAGACAATCGAATTTTTGAGTTTTTAGGCAGTGAAAAGTTTTAAAAAATTCAATTGTTAATAAACAATTGATTTTGTTGTTGTCTACTGTTCATTGGATGTTTATTTACAAGAATTTTCTCAAATTAAATAATTTTGGCCAAATTCCTTGGCAAAATTTTCCATCCGCCAATTAGCAGACAATCGAATTTTTGAGTTTTTCGAAATAAAAAGTTTTAAAAAATTCAATTGTTAATAAATATTTGATTTTGTTGTTGTCTACTGTTCATTGGATGTTTATTTACAAGAATTTAATTAAATTAAATAATTTTGGCCAAATTCCTTGACAAAATTCTCCATCCGCCAATTAGCAGACAATCGAATTTTTGAGTTTTTCGAAATAAAAAGTTTTAAAAAATTCAATTGTTAATAAATAATTGATTTTGTTGTTGCCTATTGCTCATTGGATGTTTATGTACAAGAATTTCTTTAAATTAAATAATTTTGGCCAAATTCCTTGGCAAAATTCTCCATCCGCCAATTAGCAGACAATCGAATTTTTGAGTTTTCCGAAATAAAAAGTTTTAAAAAATTTAATTGTTAATAAACAATTGATTTTGTTGTTGCTTTTTGTTTATTAGATGTTTATTTACAAAAATTTTCTTAAATTAAATAATTTTGGCCAAATTCCTTGACAAAATTCTCCATCCGCCAATTAGCAGACAATCGAATTTTTGAGTTTTTCGAAGTAAAAAGTTTTAAAAAATTCAATTGTTAATAAACAATTAATTTTGTTGTTGTTTACTGTTTATTGGATGTTTATTTGCAAAAATTTCCTTAAAATAAATAATTTTTGCCAAATTCCTTGTCAAAATTCTCCATCCGCCAATTAGCAGACAATCGAATTTTTGAGTTTTAGGCAGTAAAAAGTTTTAAAAAATTTAATTGTTAATAAACAATTGATTTTGTTGTTGCCTACTGTTCATTGGATGTTTATTTACAAGAATTTTCTTAAATTAAATAATTTTGGCCAAATTCCTTGACAAAATTCTCCATCCGCCAATTAGCAGACAATCGAATTTTTGAGTTTTTCGAAGTAAAAAGTTTTAAAAAATTCAATTGTTAATAAACAAATAATTTTGTTGTTGTTTACTGGTTATTGGATGTTTATTTGCAAGAATTTCCTTAAATTAAATAATTTTTGCCAAATTCCTTGTCAAAATTCTCCATCCGCCAATTAGCAGACAATCGAATTTTTGAGTTTTTCGAAGTAAAAAGTTTTAAAAAATTCAATTGTTAATAAACAATTGATTTTGTTTTTGCCTATTGCTCATTGGATGTTTATTTACAAGAATTTTTTTAAATTAAATAATTTTGGCCAAATTCCTTGTCAAAATTCTCCATCCGCCAATTAGCAGACAATCGAACTTTTGAGTTTTTCGAAGTAAAAAGTTTTAAAAAATTCAATTGTTAATAAACAATTAATTTTGTTGTTGTTTATTGTTTATTAATGTTTATTTACAAGAATTTCCTCAAATTAAATAATTTTGGCCAAATTCCTTGTCAAAATTCTCCATCCGCCAATTAGCAGACAATCGAATTTTTGAGTTTTTCGAAGTAAAAAGTTTTAAAAAATTTAATTGTTAATAAACAATTGATTTTGTTGTTGCCTATTGTTTATTGGATGTTTATTTACAAGAATTTCCTTAAATTAAATAATTTTGGCCAAATTCCTTGTCAAAATTCTCCATCCGCCAATTAGCAGACAATCGAATTTTTGAGTTTTTCGAAGTAAAAAGTTTTAAAAAATTTAATTGTTAATAAAGAATTGATTTTGTTGTTTCCTATTGTTCATTGGATGTGTATTTACAAAAATTTCCTTAAATTAAATAATTTTGGCCAAATTCCTTGTCAAAATTCTCCATCCGCCAATTAGCAGACAATCGAATTTTTGAGTTTTTCGAAGTAAAAAGTTTTAATGAATTCAATTGTTAATAAACAATTGATTTTGTTGTTGCCTATTGCTCATTGGATGTTTATTTACAAGAATTTCCTTAAATTAAATAATTTTGGCCAAATTCCTTGTCAAAATTCTCCATCCGCCAATTAGCAGACAATCGAATTTTTGAGTTTTTCGAAGTAAAAAGTTTTAAAAAATTCAATTGTTAATAAACAATTAATTTTGTTGTTGCCTACTGTTTATTGGATGTTTATTTGCAAGAATTTCCTCAAATTAAATAATTTTGGCCAAATTCCTTGTCAAAATTCTCCATCCGCCAATTAGCAGACAATCGAATTTTTGAGTTTTTCGAAGTAAAAAGTTTTAAAAAATTCAATTGTTAATAAACAATTGATTTTGTTGTTTCCTGTTGTTTATTGGATGTTTATTTACAAGAATTTCCTTAAATTAAATAATTTTGGCCAAATTCCTTGTCAAAATTCTCCATCCGCCAATTAGCAGACAATCGAATTTTTGAGGTTTAGGCAGTAAAAAGTTTGAAAAAATTCAATTGTTAATAAACAATTGATTTTGTTGTTGCCTACTGTTTATTGGATGTTTATTTACAAGAATTTCCTTAAATTAAATAATTTTGGCCAAATTCCTTGTCAAAATTCTCCATCCGCCAATTAGCAGACAATCGAATTTTTGAGTTTTTCGAAATAAAAAGTTTTAAAAAATTCAATTGTTAATAAACAATTGATTTTGTTGTTGCCTATTGCTCATTGGATGTTTATTTACAAGAATTTCCTTAAATTAAATAATTTTGGCCAAATTCCTTGTCAAAATTCTCCATCCGCCAATTAGCAGACAATCGAATTTTTGAGTTTTTCGAAGTAAAAAGTTTTAAAAAATTCAATTGTTAATAAATAATTGATTTTGTTGTTGCCTATTGCTCATTGGATGTTTATTTACAAGAATTTCCTTAAATTAAATAATTTTGGCCAAATTCCTTGTCAAAATTCTCCATCCGCCAATTAGCAGACAATCGAATTTTTGAGTTTTTCGAAGTAAAAAGTTTTAAAAAATTTAATTGTTAATAAAGAATTGATTTTGTTGTTTCCTATTGTTTATTGGATGTGTATTTACAAGAATTTCCTTAAATTAAATAATTTTGGCCAAATTCCTTGTCAAAATTCTCCATCCGCCAATTAGCAGACAATCGAATTTTTGAGTTTTTCGAAGTAAAAAGTTTTAAAAAATTCAATTGTTAATAAACAATTGATTTTGTTGTTGCCTATTGTTTATTGGATGTTTATTTACAAGAATTTCCTTAAATTAAATAATTTTGGCCAAATTCCTTGTCAAAATTCTCCATCCGCCAATTAGCAGACAATCGAATTTTTGAGTTTTCCGAAATAAAAAGTTTTAAAAAATTTAATTGTTAATAAATAATTGATTTTGTTGTTGCCTATTGCTCATTGGATGTTTATTTACAAGAATTTCCTTAAATTAAATAATTTTGGCCAAATTCCTTGTCAAAATTCTCCATCCGCCAATTAGCAGACAATCGAATTTTTGAGTTTTTCGAAATAAAAAGTTTTAAAAAATTCAATTGTTAATAAACAATTGATTTTGTTGTTGCCTATTGCTCATTGGATGTTTATTTACAAGAATTTCCTTAAATTAAATAATTTTGGCCAAATTCCTTGTCAAAATTCTCCATCCGCCAATTAGCAGACAATCGAATTTTTGAGTTTTTCGAAGTAAAAAGTTTTAAAAAATTTAATTGTTAATAAAGAATTGATTTTGTTGTTGCCTATTGCTCATTGGATGTTTATTTACAAGAATTTCCTTAAATTAAATAATTTTGGCCAAATTCCTTGACAAAATTCTCCATCCGCCAATTAGCAGACAATCGAATTTTTGAGTTTTTCGAAATAAAAAGTTTTAAAAAATTCAATTGTTAATAAACAATTGATTTTGTTGTTGCCTATTGCTCATTAGATGTTTATTTACAAGAATTTCCTTAAATTAAATAATTTTGGCCAAATTCCTTGTCAAAATTCTCCATCCGCCAATTAGCAGACAATCGAATTTTTGAGTTTTTCGAAGTAAAAAGTTTTAAAAAATTTAATTGTTAATAAAGAATTGATTTTGTTGTTGCCTATTGCTCATTGGATGTTTATTTACAAGAATTTCCTTAAATTAAATAATTTTGGCCAAATTCCTTGTCAAAATTCTCCATCCGCCAATTAGCAGACAATCGAATTTTTGAGTTTTTCGAAGTAAAAAGTTTTAAAAAATTCAATTGTTAATAAACAATTGATTTTGTTGTTGCCTATTGCTCATTGGATGTTTATTTACAAGAATTTCCTTAAATTAAATAATTTTGGCCAAATTCCTTGACAAAATTCTCCATCCGCCAATTAGCAGACAATCGAATTTTTGAGTTTTTCGAAGTAAAAAGTTTTAAAAAATTTAATTGTTAATAAAGAATTGAATTTGTTGTTGCCTATTGCTCATTGGATGTTTATTTACAAGAATTTCCTTAAATTAAATAATTTTGGCCAAATTCCTTGTCAAAATTCTCCATCCGCCAATTAGCAGACAATCGAATTTTTGAGTTTTTCGAAGTAAAAAGTTTTAAAGAATTCAATTGTTAATAAACAATTGATTTTGTTGTTGCCTATTGCTCATTGGATGTTTATTTACAAGAATTTCCTTAAATTAAATAATTTTGGCCAAATTCCTTGTCAAAATTCTCCATCCGCCAATTAGCAGACAATCAAATTTTTGAGTTTTTCGAAGTAAAAAGTTTTAAAAAATTTAATTGTTAATAAACAATTGATTTTGTTGTTGCCTATTGCTCATTGGATGTTTATTTACAAGAATTTCCTTAAATTAAATAATTTTGGCCAAATTCCTTGTCAAAATTCTCCATCCGCCAATTAGCAGACAATCGAATTTTTGAGTTTTTCGAAGTAAAAAGTTTTAAAAAATTTAATTGTTAATAAACAATTGATTTTGTTGTTGCCTATTGCTCATTGGATGTTTATTTACAAGAATTTCCTTAAATTAAATAATTTTGGCCAAATTCCTTGTCAAAATTCTCCATCCGCCAATTAGCAGACAATCGAATTTTTGAGTTTTTCGAAGTAAAAAGTTTTAAAAAATTCAATTGTTAATAAACAATTGATTTTGTTGTTGCCTATTGTTTATTGGATGTTTATTTACAAGAATTTCCTTAAATTAAATAATTTTGGCCAAATTCCTTGTCAAAATTCTCCATCCGCCAATTAGCAGACAATCGAATTTTTGAGTTTTTCGAAGTAAAAAGTTTTAAAAAATTTAATTGTTAATAAACAATTGATTTTGTTGTTGCCTATTGCTCATTGGATGTTTATTTACAAGAATTTCCTTAAATTAAATAATTTTGGCCAAATTCCTTGTCAAAATTCTCCATCCGCCAATTAGCAGACAATCGAATTTTTGAGTTTTTCGAAATAAAAAGTTTTAAAAAATTCAATTGTTAATAAACAATTGATTTTGTTGTTGCCTATTGCTCATTGGATGTTTATTTACAAGAATTTCCTTAAATTAAATAATTTTGGCCAAATTCCTTGACAAAATTCTCCATCCGCCAATTAGCAGACAATCGAATTTTTGAGTTTTTCGAAGTAAAAAGTTTTAAAAAATTCAATTGTTAATAAACAATTGATTTTGTTGTTGCCTATTGCTCATTGGATGTTTATTTACAAGAATTTCCTTAAATTAAATAATTTTGGCCAAATTCCTTGTCAAAATTCTCCATCCGCCAATTAGCAGACAATCGAATTTTTGAGTTTTTCGAAGTAAAAAGTTTTAAAGAATTCAATTGTTAATAAACAATTGATTTTGTTGTTGCCTATTGCTCATTGGATGTTTATTTACAAGAATTTCCTTAAATTAAATAATTTTGGCCAAATTCCTTGTCAAAATTCTCCATCCGCCAATTAGCAGACAATCGAATTTTTGAGTTTTTCGAAGTAAAAAGTTTTAAAAAATTTAATTGTTAATAAACAATTGATTTTGTTGTTGTCTACTGTTCATTGGATGTTTATTTACAAGAATTTTCTCAAATTAAATAATTTTGGCCAAATTCCTTGTCAAAATTCTCCATCCGCCAATTAGCAGACAATCGAATTTTTGAGTTTTTCGAAGTAAAAAGTTTTAAAAAATTCAATTGTTAATAAACAATTGATTTTGTTGTTGCCTATTGTTTATTGGATGTTTATTTACAAGAATTTCCTTAAATTAAATAATTTTGGCCAAATTCCTTGTCAAAATTCTCCATCCGCCAATTAGCAGACAATCGAATTTTTGAGTTTTTCGAAGTAAAAAGTTTTAAAAAATTCAATTGTTAATAAACAATTGATTTTGTTGTTGCCTATTGTTCATTGGATGTTTATTTACAAAAATTTCCTTAAATTAAATAATTTTGGCCAAATTCCTTGTCAAAATTCTCCATCCGCCAATTAGCAGACAATCGAATTTTTGAGTTTTTCGAAATAAAAAGTTTTAAAAAATTCAATTGTTAATAAACAATTGATTTTGTTGTTGCCTATTGCTCATTGGATGTTTATTTACAAGAATTTCCTTAAATTAAATAATTTTGGCCAAATTCCTTGTCAAAATTCTCCATCCGCCAATTAGCAGACAATCGAATTTTTGAGTTTTTCGAAGTAAAAAGTTTTAAAAAATTCAATTGTTAATAAACAATTGATTTTGTTGTTGCCTATTGCTCATTGGATGTTTATTTACAAGAATTTCCTTAAATTAAATAATTTTGGCCAAATTCCTTGTCAAAATTCTCCATCCGCCAATTAGCAGACAATCGAATTTTTGAGTTTTTCGAAGTAAAAAGTTTTAAAAAATTTAATTGTTAATAAACAATTGATTTTGTTGTTGCCTATTGTTTATTGGATGTTTATTTACAAGAATTTCCTTAAATTAAATAATTTTGGCCAAATTCCTTGTCAAAATTCTCCATCCGCCAATTAGCAGACAATCGAATTTTTGAGTTTTTCGAAGTAAAAAGTTTTAAAAAATTCAATTGTTAATAAACAATTGATTTTGTTGTTGCCTATTGCTCATTGGATGTTTATTTACAAGAATTTCCTTAAATTAAATAATTTTGGCCAAATTCCTTGTCAAAATTCTCCATCCGCCAATTAGCAGACAATCGAATTTTTGAGTTTTTCGAAGTAAAAAGTTTTAAAAAATTCAATTGTTAATAAACAATTGATTTTGTTGTTGCCTACTGTTCATTGGATGTTTATTTACAAGAATTTCCTTAAATTAAATAATTTTGGCCAAATTCCTTGACAAAATTCTCCATCCGCCAATTAGCAGACAATCGAATTTTTGAGTTTTTCGAAATAAAAAGTTTTAAAAAATTCAATTGTTAATAAATAATTGATTTTGTTGTTGCCTATTGCTCATTGGATGTTTATTTACAAGAATTTCCTTAAATTAAATAATTTTGGCCAAATTCCTTGTCAAAATTCTCCATCCGCCAATTAGCAGACAATCGAATTTTTGAGTTTTTCGAAGTAAAAAGTTTTAAAAAATTCAATTGTTAATAAACAATTGATTTTGTTGTTGTTTACTGTTTATTGGATGTTTATTTACAAGAATTTCCTTAAATTAAATAATTTTGGCCAAATTCCTTGTCAAAATTCTCCATCCGCCAATTAGCAGACAATCGAATTTTTGAGTTTTTCGAAATAAAAAGTTTTAAAAAATTCAATTGTTAATAAAGAATTGATTTTGTTGTTGCCTATTGTTTATTGGATGTTTATTTACAAGAATTTCCTTAAATTAAATAATTTTGGCCAAATTCCTTGTCAAAATTCTCCATCCGCCAATTAGCAGACAATCGAATTTTTGAGTTTTTCGAAGTAAAAAGTTTTAAAGAATTCAATTGTTAATAAACAATTGATTTTGTTGTTGCCTATTGTTTATTGGATGTTTATTTACAAGAATTTCCTTAAATTAAATAATTTTGGCCAAATTCCTTGTCAAAATTCTCCATCCGCCAATTAGCAGACAATCGAATTTTTGAGTTTTAGGAAGTAAAAAGTTTTAAAAAATTCAATTGTTAATAAACAATTGATTTTGTTGTTGCCTACTGTTCATTGGATGTTTATTTACAAGAATTTCCTTAAATTAAATAATTTTGGCCAAATTCCTTGTCAAAATTCTCCATCCGCCAATTAGCAGACAATCGAATTTTTGAGTTTTTCGAAGTAAAAAGTTTTAAAAAATTCAATTGTTAATAAACAATTGATTTTGTTGTTGCCTATTGTTTATTGGATGTTTATTTACAAGAATTTCCTTAAATTAAATAATTTTGGCCAAATTCCTTGTCAAAATTCTCCATCCGCCAATTAGCAGACAATCGAATTTTTGAGTTTTTCGAAGTAAAAAGTTTTAAAAAATTCAATTGTTAATAAACAATTGATTTTGTTGTTGCCTATTGCTCATTGGATGTTTATTTACAAGAATTTCCTTAAATTAAATAATTTTGGCCAAATTCCTTGTCAAAATTCTCCATCCGCCAATTAGCAGACAATCGAATTTTTGAGTTTTTCGAAATAAAAAGTTTTAAAAAATTTAATTGTTAATAAACAATTGATTTTGTTGTTGCCTATTGCTCATTGGATGTTTATTTACAAGAATTTCCTTAAATTAAATAATTTTGGCCAAATTCCTTGTCAAAATTCTCCATCCGCCAATTAGCAGACAATCGAATTTTTGAGTTTTTCGAAGTAAAAAGTTTTAAAAAATTCAATTGTTAATAAACAATTAATTTTGTTGTTGCCTATTGTTTATTGGATGTTTATTTACAAGAATTTCCTTAAATTAAATAATTTTGGCCAAATTCCTTGTCAAAATTCTCCATCCGCCAATTAGCAGACAATCGAATTTTTGAGTTTTTCGAAGTAAAAAGTTTTAAAAATTCAATTGTTAATAAACAATTGATTTTGTTGTTGTCTATTGCTCATTGGATGTTTATTTACAAGAATTTCCTTAAATTAAATAATTTTGGCCAAATTCCTTGACAAAATTCTCCATCCGCCAATTAGCAGACAATCGAATTTTTGAGTTTTTCGAAATAAAAAGTTTTAAAAAATTCAATTGTTAATAAACAATTGATTTTGTTGTTGCCTATTGCTCATTGGATGTTTATTTACAAGAATTTCCTTAAATTAAATAATTTTGGCCAAATTCCTTGTCAAAATTCTCCATCCGCCAATTAGCAGACAATCGAATTTTTGAGTTTTTCGAAATAAAAAGTTTTAAAAAATTCAATTGTTAATAAATAATTGATTTTGTTGTTGCCTATTGCTCATTGGATGTTTATTTACAAGAATTTCCTTAAATTAAATAATTTTGGCCAAATTCCTTGTCAAAATTCTCCATCCGCCAATTAGCAGACAATCGAATTTTTGAGTTTTTCGAAGTAAAAAGTTTTAAAAAATTTAATTGTTAATAAAGAATTGATTTTGTTGTTTCCTATTGTTTATTGGATGTGTATTTACAAGAATTTCCTTAAATTAAATAATTTTGGCCAAATTCCTTGTCAAAATTCTCCATCCGCCAATTAGCAGACAATCGAATTTTTGAGTTTTTCGAAGTAAAAAGTTTTAAAAAATTCAATTGTTAATAAACAATTGATTTTGTTGTTGCCTATTGCTCATTGGATGTTTATTTACAAGAATTTCCTTAAATTAAATAATTTTGGCCAAATTCCTTGTCAAAATTCTCCATCCGCCAATTAGCAGACAATCGAATTTTTGAGTTTTTCGAAGTAAAAAGTTTTAAAAAATTTAATTGTTAATAAACAATTGATTTTGTTGTTGCCTATTGTTTATTGGATGTTTATTTACAAGAATTTCTTAAATTAAATAATTTTGGCCAAATTCCTTGTCAAAATTCTCCAACCGCCAATTAGCAGACAATCGAATTTTTGAGTTTTTCGAAGTAAAAAGTTTTAAAAAATTCAATTGTTAATAAACAATTGATTTTGTTGTTGCCTATTGCTCATTGGATGTTTATTTACAAGAATTTCCTTAAATTAAATAATTTTGGCCAAATTCCTTGGCAAAATTCTCCATCCGCCAATTAGCAGACAATCGAATTTTTGAGTTTTTCGAAATAAAAAGTTTTAAAAAATTCAATTGTTAATAAACAATTAATTTTGTTGTTGCCTATTGTTTATTGGATGTTTATTTACAAGAATTTCCTTAAATTAAATAATTTTGGCCAAATTCCTTGTCAAAATTCTCCATCCGCCAATTAGCAGACAATCGAATTTTTGAGTTTTTCGAAGTAAAAAGTTTTAAAAAATTCAATTGTTAATAAACAATTGATTTTGTTGTTGTCTATTGTTTATTGGATGTTTATTTACAAGAATTTCCTTAAATTAAATAATTTTGGCCAAATTCCTTGTCAAAATTCTCCATCCGCCAATTAGCAGACAATCGAATTTTTGAGTTTTTCGAAGTAAAAAGTTTTAAAAAATTCAATTGTTAATAAACAATTGATTTTGTTGTTGCCTATTGCTCATTGGATGTTTATTTACAAGAATTTCCTTAAATTAAATAATTTTGGCCAAATTCCTTGTCAAAATTCTCCATCCGCCAATTAGCAGACAATCGAATTTTTGAGTTTTTCGAAGTAAAAAGTTTTAAAAAATACAATTGTTAATAAACAATTGATTTTGTTGTTGCCTATTGCTCATTGGATGTTTATTTACAAGAATTTCCTTAAATTAAATAATTTTGGCCAAATTCCTTGTCAAAATTCTCCATCCGCCAATTAGCAGACAATCGAATTTTTGAGTTTTTCGAAGTAAAAAGTTTTAAAAAATTCAATTGTTAATAAACAATTAATTTTGTTGTTGCCTATTGTTTATTGGATGTTTATTTACAAGAATTTCCTTAAATTAAATAATTTTGGCCAAATTCCTTGTCAAAATTCTCCATCCGCCAATTAGCAGACAATCGAATTTTTGAGTTTTTCGAAGTAAAAAGTTTTAAAAAATTCAATTGTTAATAAACAATTGATTTTGTTGTTGCCTACTGCTCATTGGATGTTTATTTACAAGAATTTCCTTAAATTAAATAATTTTGGCCAAATTCCTTGTCAAAATTCTCCATCCGCCAATTAGCAGACAATCGAATTTTTGAGTTTTTCGAAGTAAAAAGTTTTAAAAAATTCAATTGTTAATAAACAATTGATTTTGTTGTTGCCTATTGTTTATTGGATGTTTATTCACAAGAATTTCCTTAAATTAAATAATTTTGGCCAAATTCCTTGACAAAATTCTCCATCCGCCAATTAGCAGACAATCGAATTTTTGAGTTTTTCGAAATAAAAAGTTTTAAAAAATTCAATTGTTAATAAATAATTGATTTTGTTGTTGCCTATTGCTCATTGGATGTTTATTTACAAGAATTTCCTTAAATTAAATAATTTTGGCCAAATTCCTTGTCAAAATTCTCCATCCGCCAATTAGCAGACAATCGAATTTTTGAGTTTTTCGAAGTAAAAAGTTTTAAAAAATTCAATTGTTAATAAACAATTGATTTTGTTGTTGCCTATTGTTTATTAGATGTTTATTTACAAGAATTTCCTTAAATTAAATAATTTTGGCCAAATTCCTTGTCAAAATTCTCCATCCGCCAATTAGCAGACAATCGAATTTTTGAGTTTTTCGAAGTAAAAAGTTTTAAAAATTCAATTGTTAATAAACAATTGATTTTGTTGTTGCCTATTGCTCATTGGATGTTTATTTACAAGAATTTCCTTAAATTAAATAATTTTGGCCAAATTCCTTGTCAAAATTCTCCATCCGCCAATTAGCAGACAATCGAATTTTTGAGTTTTTCGAAGTAAAAAGTTTTAAAAAATTTAATTGTTAATAAATAATTGATTTTGTTGTTGCCTATTGTTTATTGGATGTTTATTTACAAGAATTTCCTTAAATTAAATAATTTTGGCCAAATTCCTTGTCAAAATTCTCCATCCGCCAATTAGCAGACAATC
>JAVJHT010000055.1:0-37233 GCA_032872505.1 Leptopilina syphax
AAATTTTTTTTAAATTTCGAAATCCTCAGTTTTATATTGAGTGTAAAATTTAAATACATAATCCTGAAAAAAATCATAAATTTTTTTTAAATTTCGAAAACCTCAGCTTATATTGAGTGTAAATTTCAAATACATAACCTTTAAAAGAAGTCAAATTTTTTTTAAATTTCGAAATCCTCAGTTTATATTGAGTGTAAAATTTTAAATACATAACCTTAAAAAAAATGATAAATTTTTTTTAAATTTCGAAAACCTCAGCTTATATTGAGTGTAAATTTTAAGTACATAACCATCCAAATAAGTCAAATTTTTTTTAAATTTCGAAATCCTCAGTTTATATTGAGTGTAAATTTTAAGTACAAAATCTTAAAAAAAAATTCTAAAATTTTTTTTAAATATCGAAAACCTCAGTTTATATTGAGTGTAAAATTTAAATACATAACCTTTCAAAGAAGTCAAATTTTTTTTAAATTTCGAAATCCTCAGTTTATATTGAGTGTAAATTTTAAATACAAAATCCTTGAAAAATTCTAAATTTTTTTTAAATATCGAAAACCTCAGTTAATATTGAGTGTAAATTTCAAATACATAACCTTTCAAAGAAGTCAAATTTTTTTTTTAATTTCGAAATCCTCAGTTTATATTGAGTGTAAAATTTAAATACATAACCTTTCAAAGAAATGATAAATTTCCTTTAAATTTCGAAAACCTCAGCTTATATTGTGTGTAAATTTTAAGTACATAACCATCCAAATAAGTCAAATTTTTTTTTAATTTCGAAATCCTCATTTTATATTGAGTGTAAATTTTAAGTACATAAGCTTTAAAAAGACCATAAATTTTTTTTAAATATCGAAAACCTCAGTTTATATTGAGTGTAAATTTCAAATACATAACCATTCAAAGAAGTCAAATTTTTTTTAAATTTCGAAATCCTCAGTTTATATTGAGTGTAAATTTTAAATACAAAATCCTTAAAAAATTCTAAATTTTTTTTAAATATCGAAAACCTCAGTTAATATTGAGTGTAAATTTCAAATACATAACCTTTCAAAGAAGTCAAATTTTTTTTTTAATTTCGAAATCCTCAGTTTATATTGAGTGTAAAATTTAAATACATAACCTTTCAAAGAAATGATAAATTTCCTTTAAATTTCGAAAACCTCAGCTTATATTGTGTGTAAATTTTAAGTACATAACCATCCAAATAAGTCAAATTTTTTTTTAATTTCGAAATCCTCATTTTATATTGAGTGTAAATTTTAAGTACATAAGCTTTAAAAAGACCATAAATTTTTTTTTAATTTCGAAATCCTCAGTTTATATTGAGTGTAAAATTTAAATACATAACCTTTCAAAGAAATGATAAATTTCCTTTAAATTTCGAAAACCTCAGTTTATATTGAGTGTAAATTTTAAATACAAAATCCTTAAAAAAATTCTAAATATTTTTTAAATATCGAAAACCTCAGTTTATATTGAGTGTAAATTTCAATTACATAACCATCCAAATAAGTCATTTTTTTTTTAATTTCGAAAACCTCAGCTTATATTGAGTGTAAAATTTAAAATAAATAATCTTTCAAAGAAATCATAAATTTTCTTTAAATTTCGAAAACCTCAGTTTATATTGAGTGTAAATTTCAAATACATAACCATTCAAAGAAGTCAAATTTTTTTTTAATTTCGAAATCCTCAGTTTATATTGAGTGTAAATTTTAAATACAAAATCCTTAAAAAAATTCTAAATTTTTTTTAAATATCGAAATCCTCAGTTTATATTGAGTGTAAATTTTAAATACATAATCCTTAAAAAAAATTCTAAATTTTTTTTTAAATATCGAAATCCTCAGTTTATATTGAGTGTAAATTTCAAATACATAAACTTTCAAAGGAGTCAAATTTTTTTTTTAAATTTCGAAATCCTCAGTTTATATTGAGTGTAAATTTTAAATACAAAATCCTTAAAAAAATTCTAAATTTTTTTTAAATATCGAAAACCTCAGTTTATATTGAGTGTAAATTTCAAATACATAACCTTTCAAAGAAGTCAAATTTTTTTTAAATTTCGAAATCCTCAGTTTATATTGAGTGTAAATTTTAAATACAAAATCCTTAAAAAAAAGTCTAAATTTTTTTTAAATATCGAAAACCTCAGTTTATATTGAGTGTAAATTTCAAATACATAACCATTCAAAGAAGTCAAATTTTTTTTAAATTTCGAAATCCTCAGTTTATATTGAGTGTAAAATTTAAATACATAACCTTTAAAAAAACCACAAATTTTTTTTAAATTTCGAAAACCTCAGCTTATATTGAGTGTAAATTTTAAATACAAAATCCTTAAAAAAAATTCTAAATTTTTTTTAAATATCGAAAACCTCAGTTTATATTGAGTGTAAATTTCAAATACATAACCATTCAAAGAAGTCAAATTTTTTTTAAATTTCGAAATCCTCAGTTTATATTGAGTGTAAATTTTAAATACAAAATCCTTAAAAAATTCTAAATTTTTTTTAAATATCGAAAACCTCAGTTTATATTGAGTGTAAATTTCAAATACATAACCATTCAAAGAAGTCAAATTTTTTTTTAATTTCGAAATCCTCAGTTTATATTGAGTGTAAATTTTAAATACAAAATCCTTAAAAAAATTCTAATTTTTTTTAAATATCGAAATCCTCAGTTTATATTGAGTGTAAATTTTAAATACATAATCCTTAAAAAAAATTCTAAATTTTTTTTAAATATCGAAATCCTCAGTTTATATTGAGTGTAAATTTCAAATACATAAACTTTCAAAGGAGTCAAATTTTTTTTTAAATTTCGAAATCCTCAGTTTATATTGAGTGTAAATTTTAAATACAAAATCCTTAAAAAATTCTAAATTTTTTTTAAATATCGAAAACCTCAGTTTATATTGAGTGTAAATTTCAAATACATAACCTTTCAAAGAAGTCAAATTTTTTTTAAATTTCGAAATCCTCAGTTTATATTGAGTGTAAATTTTAAATACAAAATCCTTAAAAAAAAGTCTAAATTTTTTTTAAATATCGAAAACCTCAGTTTATATTGAGTGTAAATTTCAAATACATAACCATTCAAAGAAGTCAAATTTTTTTTAAATTTCGAAATCCTCAGTTTATATTGAGTGTAAAATTTAAATACATAACCTTTAAAAAACCACAAATTTTTTTTAAATTTCGAAAACCTCAGCTTATATTGAGTGTAAATTTTAAATACAAAATCCTTAAAAAAAATTCTAAATTTTTTTTAAATATCGAAAACCTCAGTTTATATTGAGTGTAAATTTCAAATACATAACCATTCAAAGAAGTCAAATTTTTTTTAAATTTCGAAATCCTCAGTTTATTTTGAGTGTAAAATTTAAATACATAACCTTTAAAAAAACCATAAATTTTTTTTAAATTTCGAAAACCTCAGCTTATATTGAGTGTAAATTTTAAATACAAAATCCTTAAAAAAATTCTAAATTTTTTTTAAATATCGAAAACCTCAGTTTATATTGAGTGTAAATTTCAAATACATAACCTTTCAAAGAAGTCAAATTTTTTTTAAATTTCGAAATCCTCAGTTTATATTGAGTGTAAATTTTAAATACATAACCTTTCAAAGAAGTCAAATTTTTTTTAAATTTCGAAAACCTCAGCTTATATTGTGTGTAAATTTTAAGTACATAACCATCCAAATAAGTCAAATTTTTTTTTAATTTCGAAATCCTCATTTTATATTGAGTGTAAATTTTAAGTACATAAGCTTTAAAAAGACCATAAATTTTTTTTAAATTTCGAAATCCTCAGTTTATATTGAGTGTAAAATTTAAATACATAACCTTTCAAAGAAATGATAAATTTCCTTTAAATTTCGAAAACCTCAGTTTATATTGAGTGTAAATTTTAAATACAAAATCCTTAAAAAAATTCTAAATATTTTTTAAATATCGAAAACCTCAGTTTATATTGAGTGTAAATTTCAATTACATAACCATCCAAATAAGTCATTTTTTTTTTAATTTCGAAAACCTCAGCTTATATTGAGTGTAAAATTTAAATAAATAATCTTTCAAAGAAATCATAAATTTTCTTTAAATTTCGAAAACCTCAGTTTATATTGAGTGTAAATTTCAAATACATAACCATTCAAAGAAGTCAAATTTTTTTTTAATTTCGAAATCCTCAGTTTATATTGAGTGTAAATTTTAAATACAAAATCCTTAAAAAAATTCTAAATTTTTTTTAAATATCGAAAACCTCAGTTTATATTGAGTGTAAATTTCAATTACATAATCCTTAAAAAAAATTCTAAATTTTTTTTAAATATCGAAATCCTCAGTTTATATTGAGTGTAAATTTCAAATACATAAACTTTCAAAGGAGTCAAATTTTTTTTTAAATTTCGAAATCCTCAGTTTATATGGAGTGTAAATTTTAAATACAAAATCCTTAAAAAATTCTAAATTTTTTTTAAATATCGAAAACCTCAGTTTATATTGAGTGTAAATTTCAAATACATAACCTTTCAAAGAAGTCAAATTTTTTTTAAATTTCGAAAACCTCAGCTTATATTGTGTGTAAATTTTAAGTACATAACCATCCAAATAAGTCAAATTTTTTTTTAATTTCGAAATCCTCATTTTATATTGAGTGTAAATTTTAAGTACATAAGCTTTAAAAAGACCATAAATTTTTTTTAATTTCGAAATCCTCAGTTTATATTGAGTGTAAAATTTAAATACATAACCTTTCAAAGAAATGATAAATTTTTTTTAAATTTCGAAAACCTCAGTTTATATTGAGTGTAAATTTTAAATACAAAATCCTTAAAAAAATTCTAAATTTTTTTTAAATATCGAAAACCTCAGTTTATATTGAGTGTAAATTTCAATTACATAACCATCCAAATAAGTCATTTTTTTTTTAATTTCGAAAACCTCAGTTTATATTGAGTGTAAATTTTAAATACAAAATCCTTAAAAAAATTCTAAATTTTTTTTAAATATCGAAAACCTCAGTTTATATTGAGTGTAAATTTCAAATACATAATCCTTAAAAAAAATTCTAAATTTTTTTTAAATATCGAAATCCTCAGTTTATATTGAGTGTAAATTTCAAATACATAAACTTTCAAAGGAGTCAAATTTTTTTTAAATTTCGAAATCCTCAGTTTATATTGAGTGTAAATTTTAAATACAAAATCCTTAAAAAATTCTAAATTTTTTTTAAATATCGAAAACCTCAGTTTATATTGAGTGTAAATTTCAAATACATAACCTTTCAAAGAAGTCAAATTTTTTTTAAATTTCGAAATCCTCAGTTTAAATTGAGTGTAAATTTTAAATACAAAATCCTTAAAAAAAAGTCTAAATTTTTTTTAAATATCGAAAACCTCAGTTTATATTGAGTGTAAATTTCAAATACATAACCATTCAAAGAAGTCAAATTTTTTTTAAATTTCGAAATCCTCAGTTTATATTGAGTGTAAATTTTAAATACAAAATCCTTAAAAAAAAGTCTAAATTTTTTTTAAATATCGAAAACCTCAGTTTATATTGAGTGTAAATTTCAAATACATAACCATTCAAAGAAGTCAAATTTTTTTTAAATTTCGAAATCCTCAGTTTATATTGAGTGTAAAATTTAAATACATAACCTTTAAAAAAACCACAAATTTTTTTTAAATTTCGAAAACCTCAGCTTATATTGAGTGTAAATTTTAAATACAAAATCCAAAAAAAAAATTCTAAATTTTTTTTAAATATCGAAAACCTCAGTTTATATTGAGTGTAAATTTCAAATACATAACCTTTCAAAGAAGTCAAATTTTTTTTAATTTCGAAATCCTCAGTTTATATTGAGTGTAAATTTTAAATACAAAATCCTTAAAAAAAGTCTAAATTTTTTTTAAATATCGAAAACCTCAGTTTATATTGAGTGTAAATTTCAAATACATAACCTTTCAAAGAAGTCAAATTTTTTTTAATTTCGAAATCCTCAGTTTATATTGAGTGTAAAATTTAAATACATAACCTTTAAGAAAACCATAAATTTTTTTTAAATTTCGAAAACCTCAGCTTATATTGAGTGTAAAATTTAAATAAATAATCTTTCAAAGAAATCATAAATTTTTTTTAAATTTCGAAAACCTCAGTTTATATTGAGTGTAAATTTCAAATACATAACCTTTCAAAGAAGTCAAATTTTTTTTAAATTTCGAAATCCTCAGTTTATATTGAGTGTAAATTTTAAATACAAAATCCTTAAAAAAAAGTCTAAATTTTTTTTAAATATCGAAAACCTCAGTTTATATTGAGTGTAAATTTCAAATACATAACCTTTCAAAGAAGTCAAATTTTTTTTAAATTTCGAAATCCTCAGTTTATATTGAGTGTAAATTTTAAATACAAAATCCTTAAAAAATTCTAAATTTTTTTTAAATATCGAAAACCTCAGTTTATATTGAGTGTAAATTTCAAATACATAACCTTTCAAAGAAGTCAAATTTTTTTTTTAATTTCGAAATCCTCAGTTTATATTGAGTGTAAAATTTAAATACATAACCTTTCAAAGAAATGATAAATTTCCTTTAAATTTCGAAAACCTCAGCTTATATTGTGTGTAAATTTTAAGTACATAACCATCCAAATAAGTCAAATTTTTTTTTAATTTCGAAATCCTCATTTTATATTGAGTGTAAATTTTAAGTACATAAGCTTTAAAAAGACCATAAATTTTTTTTAAATATCGAAAACCTCAGTTTATATTGAGTGTAAATTTCAAATACATAACCATTCAAAGAAGTCAAATTTTTTTTAAATTTCGAAATCCTCAGTTTATATTGAGTGTAAATTTTAAATACAAAATCCTTAAAAAATTCTAAATTTTTTTTAAATATCGAAAACCTCAGTTAATATTGAGTGTAAATTTCAAATACATAACCTTTCAAAGAAGTCAAATTTTTTTTTTTAATTTCGAAATCCTCAGTTTATATTGAGTGTAAAATTTAAATACATAACCTTTCAAAGAAATGATAAATTTCCTTTAAATTTCGAAAACCTCAGCTTATATTGTGTGTAAATTTTAAGTACATAACCATCCAAATAAGTCAAATTTTTTTTTAATTTCGAAATCCTCATTTTATATTGAGTGTAAATTTTAAGTACATAAGCTTTAAAAAGACCATAAATTTGTTTTTAATTTCGAAATCCTCAGTTTATATTGAGTGTAAAATTTAAATACATAACCTTTCAAAGAAATGATAAATTTCCTTTAAATTTCGAAAACCTCAGTTTATATTGAGTGTAAATTTTAAATACAAAATCCTTAAAAAAATTCTAAATATTTTTTAAATATCGAAAACCTCAGTTTATATTGAGTGTAAATTTCAATTACATAACCATCCAAATAAGTCATTTTTTTTTTTAATTTCGAAAACCTCAGCTTATATTGAGTGTAAAATTTAAATAAATAATCTTTCAAAGAAATCATAAATTTTCTTTAAATTTCGAAAACCTCAGTTTATATTGAGTGTAAATTTCAAATACATAACCATTCAAAGAAGTCAAATTTTTTTTTAATTTCGAAATCCTCAGTTTATATTGAGTGTAAATTTTAAATACAAAATCCTTAAAAAAATTCTAAATTTTTTTTAAATATCGAAATCCTCAGTTTATATTGAGTGTAAATTTTAAATACATAATCCTTAAAAAAAATTCTAAATTTTTTTTAAATATCGAAATCCTCAGTTTATATTGAGTGTAAATTTCAAATACATAAACTTTCAAAGGAGTCAAATTTTTTTTTAAATTTCGAAATCCTCAGTTTATATTGAGTGTAAATTTTAAATACAAAATCCTTAAAAAATTCTAAATTTTTTTTAAATATCGAAAACCTCAGTTTATATTGAGTGTAAATTTCAAATACATAACCTTTCAAAGAAGTCAAATTTTTTTTAAATTTCGAAATCCTCAGTTTATATTGAGTGTAAATTTTAAATACAAAATCCTTAAAAAAAAGTCTAAATTTTTTTTAAATATCGAAAACCTCAGTTTATATTGAGTGTAAATTTCAAATACATAACCATTCAAAGAAGTCAAATTTTTTTTAAATTTCGAAATCCTCAGTTTATATTGAGTGTAAAATTTAAATACATAACCTTAAAAAAACCACAAATTTTTTTTAAATTTCGAAAACCTCAGCTTATATTGAGTGTAAATTTTAAATACAAAATCCTTAAAAAAAATTCTAAATTTTTTTTAAATATCGAAAACCTCAGTTTATATTGAGTGTAAATTTCAAATACATAACCATTCAAAGAAGTCAAATTTTTTTTAAATTTCGAAATCCTCAGTTTATATTGAGTGTAAATTTTAAATACAAAATCCTTAAAAAATTCTAAATTTTTTTTAAATATCGAAAACCTCAGTTTATATTGAGTGTAAATTTCAAATACATAACCATTCAAAGAAGTCAAATTTTTTTTAATTTCGAAATCCTCAGTTTATATTGAGTGTAAATTTTAAATACAAAATCCTTAAAAAAATTCTAAATTTTTTTTAAATATCGAAATCCTCAGTTTATATTGAGTGTAAATTTTAAATACATAATCCTTAAAAAAAATTCTAAATTTTTTTTAAATATCGAAATCCTCAGTTTATATTGAGTGTAAATTTCAAATACATAAACTTTCAAAGGAGTCAAATTTTTTTTTAAATTTCGAAATCCTCAGTTTATATTGAGTGTAAATTTTAAATACAAAATCCTTAAAAAATTCTAAATTTTTTTTAAATATCGAAAACCTCAGTTTATATTGAGTGTAAATTTCAAATACATAACCTTTCAAAGAAGTCAAATTTTTTTTAAATTTCGAAATCCTCAGTTTATATTGAGTGTAAATTTTAAATACAAAATCCTTAAAAAAAAGTCTAAATTTTTTTTAAATATCGAAAACCTCAGTTTATATTGAGTGTAAATTTCAAATACATAACCATTCAAAGAAGTCAAATTTTTTTTAAATTTCGAAATCCTCAGTTTATATTGAGTGTAAAATTTAAATACATAACCTTTAAAAAAACCACAAATTTTTTTTAAATTTCGAAAACCTCAGCTTATATTGAGTGTAAATTTTAAATACAAAATCCTTAAAAAAATTCTAAATTTTTTTTAAATATCGAAAACCTCAGTTTATATTGAGTGTAAATTTCAAATACATAACCATTCAAAGAAGTCAAATTTTTTTTAAATTTCGAAATCCTCAGTTTATTTTGAGTGTAAAATTTAAATACATAACCTTTAAAAAACATAATTTTTTTTTAAATTTCGAAAACCTCAGCTTATATTGAGTGTAAATTTTAAATACAAAATCCTTAAAAAAAATTCTAAATTTTTTTTAAATATCGAAAACCTCAGTTTATATTGAGTGTAAATTTCAAATACATAACCTTTCAAAGAAGTCAAATTTTTTTTAAATTTCGAAAACCTCAGTTTATATTGAGTGTAAATTTCAAATACATAACCTTTCAAAGAAGTCAAATTTTTTTTTAAATTTCGAAAACCTCAGCTTATATTGTGTGTAAATTTTAAGTACATAACCATCCAAATAAGTCAAATTTTTTTTTAATTTCGAAATCCTCATTTTATATTGAGTGTAAATTTTAAGTACATAAGCTTAAAAAGACCATAAATTTTTTTTTAATTTCGAAATCCTCAGTTTATATTGAGTGTAAAATTTAAATACATAACCTTTCAAAGAAATGATAAATTTCCTTTAAATTTCGAAAACCTCAGTTTATATTGAGTGTAAATTTTAAATACAAAATCCTTAAAAAAATTCTAAATTTTTTTTAAATATCGAAAACCTCAGTTTATATTGAGTGTAAATTTCAATTACATAACCATCCAAATAAGTCATTTTTTTTTTTAATTTCGAAATCCTCAGTTTATATTGAGTGTAAAATTTAAATACATAACCTTTCAAAGAAATCATAAATTTTTTTAAATTTCGAAAACCTCAGTTTATATTGAGTGTAAATTTTAAATACAAAATCCTTAAAAAAATTCTAAATTTTTTTTAAATATCGAAAACCTCAGTTTATATTGAGTGTAAATTTCAAATACATAACCATTCAAAGAAGTCAATTTTTTTTAATTTCGAAATCCTCAGTTTATATTGAGTGTAAATTTTAAATACAAAATCCTTAAAAAAATTCTAAATTTTTTTTAAATATCGAAAACCTCAGTTTATATTGAGTGTAAATTTCAATTACATAATCCTTAAAAAAAATTCTAAATTTTTTTTAAATATCGAAATCCTCAGTTTATATTGAGTGTAAATTTCAAATACATAAACTTTCAAAGGAGTCAAATTTTTTTTAAATTTCGAAATCCTCAGTTTATATTGAGTGTAAATTTTAAATACAAAATCCTTAAAAAATTCTAAATTTTTTTTAAATATCGAAAACCTCAGTTTATATTGAGTGTAAATTTCAAATACATAACCTTTCAAAGAAGTCAAATTTTTTTTTAAATTTCGAAATCCTCAGTTTATATTGAGTGTAAATTTTAAATACAAAATCCTTAAAAAAAAGTCTAAATTTTTTTTAAATATCGAAAACCTCAGTTTATATTGAGTGTAAATTTCAAATACATAACCATTCAAAGAAGTCAAATTTTTTTTAAATTTCGAAATCCTCAGTTTATATTGAGTGTAAATTTTAAATACAAAATCCTTAAAAAAAAGTCTAAATTTTTTTTAAATATCGAAAACCTCAGTTTATATTGAGTGTAAATTTCAAATACATAACCATTCAAAGAAGTCAATTTTTTTTAAATTTCGAAATCCTCAGTTTATATTGAGTGTAAAATTTAAATACATAACCTTTAAAAAAACCACAAATTTTTTTTAAATTTCGAAAACCTCAGCTTATATTGAGTGTAAATTTTAAATACAAAATCCTTAAAAAAAATTCTAAATTTTTTTTAAATATCGAAAACCTCAGTTTATATTGAGTGTAAATTTCAAATACATAACCTTTCAAAGAAGTCAAATTTTTTTTAAATTTCGAAATCCTCAGTTTATATTGAGTGTAAATTTTAAATACAAAATCCTTAAAAAAAATTCTAAATTTTTTTTAAATATCGAAAACCTCAGTTTATATTGAGTGTAAATTTCAAATACATAACCTTTCAAAGAAGTCAAATTTTTTTTAATTTCGAAATCCTCAGTTTATATTGAGTGTAAAATTTAAATACATAACCTTTAAAAAACCATAAATTTTTTTTAAATTTCGAAAACCTCAGCTTATATTGAGTGTAAATTTTAAATAAAAATCTTTCAAAGAAATCATAAATTTTTTTAAATTTCGAAAACCTCAGTTTATATTGAGTGTAAATTTCAAATACATAACCTTCAAAGAAGTCAAATTTTTTTTAAATTTCGAAATCCTCAGTTTATATTGAGTGTAAATTTTAAATACAAAATCCTTAAAAAAAATTCTAAATTTTTTTTAAATATCGAAAACCTCAGTTTATATTGAGTGTAAATTTCAAATACATAACCTTTCAAAGAAGTCAAATTTTTTTTAATTTCGAAATCCTCAGTTTATATTGAGTGTAAATTTTAAATACAAAATCCTTAAAAAAAATTCTAAATTTTTTTTAAATATCGAAAACCTCAGTTTATATTGAGTGTAAATTTCAAATACATAACCATTCAAAGAAGTCAAATTTTTTTTTAAATTTCGAAATCCTCAGTTTATATTGAGTGTAAAATTTAAATACATAACCTTTAAAAAAACCATAAATTTTTTTTAAATTTCGAAAACCTCAGTTTATATTGAGTGTAAATTTCAAATACATAACCATTCAAAGAAGTCAAATTTTTTTTTAAATTTCGAAATCCTCAGTTTATATTGAGTGTAAATTTTAAATACAAAATCCTTAAAAAATTCTAATTTTTTTTAAATATCGAAAACCTCAGTTTATATTGAGTGTAAATTTCAAATACATAACCTTTCAAAGAAGTCAAATTTTTTTTAAATTTCGAAATCCTCAGTTTATATTGAGTGTAAAATTTAAATACATAACCTTTAAAAAAAACCATAAATTTTTTTTAAATTTCGAAACTCCTCAGTTTATATTGAGTGTAAATTTCAAATACATAACCTTTCAAAGAAGTCAAAATTTTTTTTAAATTTCGAAATCCTCAGTTTATATTGAGTGTAAATTTTAAATACAAAATCCTTAAAAAAATTCTAAATTTTTTTTAAATATCGAAAACCTCAGTTTATATTGAGTGTAAATTTCAAATACATAACCTTTCAAAGAAGTCAAATTTTTTTTAAATTTCGAAATCCTCAGTTTATATTGAGTGTAAAATTTAAATACATAACCTTTCAAAAAAATGATAAATTTTTTTTAAATTTCGAAAACCTCAGTTTATATTGAGTGTAAATTTCAAATACATAACCATTCAAAGAAGTCAAATTTTTTTTTAATTTCGAAATCCTCAGTTTATATTGAGTGTAAATTTTAAATACATAAGCCTTAAAAAAGACCATAAATTTTTTTTAAATATCGAAAACCTCAGTTTATATTGAGTGTAAATTTCAAATACATAACCATTCAAAGAAGTCAAATTTTTTTTAAATTTCGAAATCCTCAGTTTATATTGAGTGTAAATTTTAAATACAAAATCCTTAAAAAATTCTAAATTTTTTTTAAATATCGAAAACCTCAGTTAATATTGAGTGTAAATTTCAAATACATAACCTTTCAAAGAAGTCAAATTTTTTTTTAATTTCGAAATCCTCAGTTTATATTGAGTGTAAAATTTAAATACATAACCTTTCAAAGAAATGATAAATTTTTTTTAAATTTCGAAAACCTCAGCTTATATTGTGTGTAAATTTTAAGTACATAACCATCCAAATAAGTCAAATTTTTTTTTAATTTCGAAATCCTCATTTTATATTGAGTGTAAATTTTAAGTACATAAGCTTTAAAAAGACCATAAATTTGTTTTTAATTTCGAAATCCTCAGTTTATATTGAGTGTAAAATTTAAATACATAACCTTTCAAAGAAATGATAAATTTTTTTTAAATTTCGAAAACCTCAGTTTATATTGAGTGTAAATTTTAAATACAAAATCCTTAAAAAAATTCTAAATATTTTTTAAATATCGAAAACCTCAGTTTATATTGAGTGTAAATTTCAATTACATAACCATCCAAATAAGTCATTTTTTTTTTTAATTTCGAAAACCTCAGCTTATATTGAGTGTAAAATTTAAATAAATAATCTTTCAAAGAAATCATAAATTTTCTTTAAATTTCGAAAACCTCAGTTTATATTGAGTGTAAATTTCAAATACATAACCATTCAAAGAAGTCAAATTTTTTTTTAATTTCGAAATCCTCAGTTTATATTGAGTGTAAATTTTAAATACAAAATCCTTAAAAAAATTCTAAATTTTTTTTAAATATCGAAATCCTCAGTTTATATTGAGTGTAAATTTTAAATACATAATCCTTAAAAAAAATTCTAAATTTTTTTTAAATATCGAAATCCTCAGTTTATATTGAGTGTAAATTTCAAATACATAAACTTTCAAAGGAGTCAAATTTTTTTTTTAAATTTCGAAATCCTCAGTTTATATTGAGTGTAAATTTTAAATACAAAATCCTTAAAAAATTCTAAATTTTTTTTAAATATCGAAAACCTCAGTTTATATTGAGTGTAAATTTCAAATACATAACCTTTCAAAGAAGTCAAATTTTTTTTAAATTTCGAAATCCTCAGTTTATATTGAGTGTAAATTTTAAATACAAAATCCTTAAAAAAAAGTCTAAATTTTTTTTAAATATCGAAAACCTCAGTTTATATTGAGTGTAAATTTCAAATACATAACCATTCAAAGAAGTCAAATTTTTTTTAAATTTCGAAATCCTCAGTTTATATTGAGTGTAAAATTTAAATACATAACCTTTAAAAAAACCACAAATTTTTTTTAAATTTCGAAAACCTCAGCTTATATTGAGTGTAAATTTTAAATACAAAATCCTTAAAAAAAATTCTAAATTTTTTTTAAATATCGAAAACCTCAGTTTATATTGAGTGTAAATTTCAAATACATAACCATTCAAAGAAGTCAAATTTTTTTTAAATTTCGAAATCCTCAGTTTATATTGAGTGTAAATTTTAAATACAAAATCCTTAAAAAATTCTAAATTTTTTTTAAATATCGAAAACCTCAGTTTATATTGAGTGTAAATTTCAAATACATAACCATTCAAAGAAGTCAAATTTTTTTTTAATTTCGAAATCCTCAGTTTATATTGAGTGTAAATTTTAAATACAAAATCCTTAAAAAAATTCTAAATTTTTTTTAAATATCGAAATCCTCAGTTTATATTGAGTGTAAATTTTAAATACATAATCCTTAAAAAAAATTCTAAATTTTTTTTAAATATCGAAATCCTCAGTTTATATTGAGTGTAAATTTCAAATACATAAACTTTCAAAGGAGTCAAATTTTTTTTTTAAATTTCGAAATCCTCAGTTTATATTGAGTGTAAATTTTAAATACAAAATCCTTAAAAAATTCTAAATTTTTTTTAAATATCGAAAACCTCAGTTTATATTGAGTGTAAATTTCAAATACATAACCTTTCAAAGAAGTCAAATTTTTTTTAAATTTCGAAATCCTCAGTTTATATTGAGTGTAAATTTTAAATACAAAATCCTTAAAAAAAAGTCTAAATTTTTTTTAAATATCGAAAACCTCAGTTTATATTGAGTGTAAATTTCAAATACATAACCATTCAAAGAAGTCAAATTTTTTTTAAATTTCGAAATCCTCAGTTTATATTGAGTGTAAAATTTAAATACATAACCTTTAAAAAAACCACAAATTTTTTTTAAATTTCGAAAACCTCAGCTTATATTGAGTGTAAATTTTAAATACAAAATCCTTAAAAAAAATTCTAAATTTTTTTTAAATATCGAAAACCTCAGTTTATATTGAGTGTAAATTTCAAATACATAACCATTCAAAGAAGTCAAATTTTTTTTAAATTTCGAAATCCTCAGTTTATTTTGAGTGTAAAATTTAAATACATAACCTTTAAAAAAACCATAAATTTTTTTTAAATTTCGAAAACCTCAGCTTATATTGAGTGTAAATTTTAAATACAAAATCCTTAAAAAAAATTCTAAATTTTTTTTAAATATCGAAAACCTCAGTTTATATTGAGTGTAAATTTCAAATACATAACCTTTCAAAGAAGTCAAATTTTTTTTAAATTTCGAAAACCTCAGTTTATATTGAGTGTAAATTTCAAATACATAACCTTTCAAAGAAGTCAAATTTTTTTTTAAATTTCGAAAACCTCAGCTTATATTGTGTGTAAATTTTAAGTACATAACCATCCAAATAAGTCAAATTTTTTTTTAATTTCGAAATCCTCATTTTATATTGAGTGTAAATTTTAAGTACATAAGCTTTAAAAAGACCATAAATTTGTTTTTAATTTCGAAATCCTCAGTTTATATTGAGTGTAAAATTTAAATACATAACCTTTCAAAGAAATGATAAATTTCCTTTAAATTTCGAAAACCTCAGTTTATATTGAGTGTAAATTTTAAATACAAAATCCTTAAAAAAATTCTAAATATTTTTTAAATATCGAAAACCTCAGTTTATATTGAGTGTAAATTTCAATTACATAACCATCCAAATAAGTCATTTTTTTTTTTAATTTCGAAAACCTCAGCTTATATTGAGTGTAAAATTTAAATAAATAATCTTTCAAAGAAATCATAAATTTTCTTTAAATTTCGAAAACCTCAGTTTATATTGAGTGTAAATTTCAAATACATAACCATTCAAAGAAGTCAAATTTTTTTTTAATTTCGAAATCCTCAGTTTATATTGAGTGTAAATTTTAAATACAAAATCCTTAAAAAAATTCTAAATTTTTTTTAAATATCGAAAACCTCAGTTTATATTGAGTGTAAATTTCAATTACATAATCTTTAAAAAAAATTCTAAATTTTTTTTAAATATCGAAATCCTCAGTTTATATTGAGTGTAAATTTCAAATACATAAACTTTCAAAGGAGTCAAATTTTTTTTAAATTTCGAAATCCTCAGTTTATATGGAGTGTAAATTTTAAATACAAAATCCTTAAAAAATTCTAAATTTTTTTTAAATATCGAAAACCTCAGTTTATATTGAGTGTAAATTTCAAATACATAACCTTTCAAAGAAGTCAAATTTTTTTTAAATTTCGAAAACCTCAGCTTATATTGTGTGTAAATTTTAAGTACATAACCTTAAAAAAAGTCAAATTTTTTTTAAATTTCGAAATCCTCATTTTATATTGAGTGTAAATTTTAAGTACATAAGCTTTAAAAAGACCATAAATTTTTTTTAATTTCGAAATCCTCAGTTTATATTGAGTGTAAAATTTAAATACATAACCTTTCAAAGAAATGATAAATTTTTTTTAAATTTCGAAAACCTCAGTTTATATTGAGTGTAAATTTTAAATACAAAATCCTTAAAAAAATTCTAAATTTTTTTTAAATATCGAAAACCTCAGTTTATATTGAGTGTAAATTTCAATTACATAACCATCCAAATAAGTCATTTTTTTTTTAATTTCGAAAACCTCAGTTTATATTGAGTGTAAATTTTAAATACAAAATCCTTAAAAAAATTCTAAATTTTTTTTAAATATCGAAAACCTCAGTTTATATTGAGTGTAAATTTCAATTACATAATCCTTAAAAAAAATTCTAAATTTTTTTTAAATATCGAAATCCTCAGTTTATATTGAGTGTAAATTTCAAATACATAAACTTTCAAAGGAGTCAAATTTTTTTTAAATTTCGAAATCCTCAGTTTATATTGAGTGTAAATTTCAAATACATAACCTTTCAAAGAAGTCAAATTTTTTTTAAATTTCGAAATCCTCAGTTTAAATTGAGTGTAAATTTTAAATACAAAATCCTTAAAAAAAAGTCTAAATTTTTTTTAAATATCGAAAACCTCAGTTTATATTGAGTGTAAATTTCAAATACATAACCATTCAAAGAAGTCAAATTTTTTTTAAATTTCGAAATCCTCAGTTTATATTGAGTGTAAATTTTAAATACAAAATCCTTAAAAAAAAGTCTAAATTTTTTTTAAATATCGAAAACCTCAGTTTATATTGAGTGTAAATTTCAAATACATAACCATTCAAAGAAGTCAAATTTTTTTTAAATTTCGAAATCCTCAGTTTATATTGAGTGTAAAATTTAAATACATAACCTTTAAAAAACCACAAATTTTTTTTAAATTTCGAAAACCTCAGCTTATATTGAGTGTAAATTTTAAATACAAAATCCAAAAAAAAAATTCTAAATTTTTTTTAAATATCGAAAACCTCAGTTTATATTGAGTGTAAATTTCAAATACATAACCTTTCAAAGAAGTCAAATTTTTTTTAAATTTCGAAATCCTCAGTTTATATTGAGTGTAAATTTTAAATACAAAATCCTTAAAAAAAAGTCTAAATTTTTTTTAAATATCGAAAACCTCAGTTTATATTGAGTGTAAATTTCAAATACATAACCTTTCAAAGAAGTCAAATTTTTTTTAATTTCGAAATCCTCAGTTTATATTGAGTGTAAAATTTAAATACATAACCTTTAAGAAAACCATAAATTTTTTTTAAATTTCGAAAACCTCAGCTTATATTGAGTGTAAAATTTAAATAAATAATCTTTCAAAGAAATCATAAATTTTTTTTAAATTTCGAAAACCTCAGTTTATATTGAGTGTAAATTTCAAATACATAACCTTTCAAAGAAGTCAAATTTTTTTAAATTTCGAAATCCTCAGTTTATATTGAGTGTAAATTTTAAATACAAAATCCTTAAAAAAAAGTCTAAATTTTTTTTAAATATCGAAAACCTCAGTTTATATTGAGTGTAAATTTCAAATACATAACCTTTCAAAGAAGTCAAATTTTTTTTAATTTCGAAATCCTCAGTTTATATTGAGTGTAAATTTTAAATACAAAATCCTTAAAAAAAAGTCTAAATTTTTTTTAAATATCGAAAACCTCAGTTTATATTGAGTGTAAATTTCAAATACATAACCTTTCAAAGAAGTCAAATTTTTTTTAATTTCGAAATCCTCAGTTTATATTGAGTGTAAAATTTAAATACATAACCTTTCAAAGAAATGATAAATTTCCTTTAAATTTCGAAAACCTCAGCTTATATTGTGTGTAAATTTTAAGTACATAACCATCCAAATAAGTCAAATTTTTTTTTAATTTCGAAATCCTCATTTTATATTGAGTGTAAATTTTAAGTACATAAGCTTTAAAAAGACCATAAATTTTTTTTAAATATCGAAAACCTCAGTTTATATTGAGTGTAAATTTCAAATACATAACCATTCAAAGAAGTCAAATTTTTTTTAAATTTCGAAATCCTCAGTTTATATTGAGTGTAAATTTTAAATACAAAATCCTTAAAAAAATTCTAAATTTTTTTTAAATATCGAAAACCTCAGTTAATATTGAGTGTAAATTTCAAATACATAACCTTTCAAAGAAGTCAAATTTTTTTTTTAATTTCGAAATCCTCAGTTTATATTGAGTGTAAAATTTAAATACATAACCTTTCAAAGAAATGATAAATTTCCTTTAAATTTCGAAAACCTCAGCTTATATTGTGTGTAAATTTTAAGTACATAACCATCCAAATAAGTCAAATTTTTTTTTAATTTCGAAATCCTCATTTTATATTGAGTGTAAATTTTAAGTACATAAGCTTTAAAAAGACCATAAATTTGTTTTTAATTTCGAAATCCTCAGTTTATATTGAGTGTAAAATTTAAATACATAACCTTTCAAAGAAATGATAAATTTCCTTTAAATTTCGAAAACCTCAGTTTATATTGAGTGTAAATTTTAAATACAAAATCCTTAAAAAAATTCTAAATATTTTTTAAATATCGAAAACCTCAGTTTATATTGAGTGTAAATTTCAATTACATAACCATCCAAATAAGTCATTTTTTTTTTAATTTCGAAAACCTCAGCTTATATTGAGTGTAAAATTTAAATAAATAATCTTTCAAAGAAATCATAAATTTTCTTTAAATTTCGAAAACCTCAGTTTATATTGAGTGTAAATTTCAAATACATAACCATTCAAAGAAGTCAAATTTTTTTTTAATTTCGAAATCCTCAGTTTATATTGAGTGTAAATTTTAAATACAAAATCCTTAAAAAAATTCTAAATTTTTTTTAAATATCGAAATCCTCAGTTTATATTGAGTGTAAATTTTAAATACATAATCCTTAAAAAAAATTCTAAATTTTTTTTAAATATCGAAATCCTCAGTTTATATTGAGTGTAAATTTCAAATACATAAACTTTCAAAGGAGTCAAATTTTTTTTTTAAATTTCGAAATCCTCAGTTTATATTGAGTGTAAATTTTAAATACAAAATCCTTAAAAAATTCTAAATTTTTTTTAAATATCGAAAACCTCAGTTTATATTGAGTGTAAATTTCAAATACATAACCTTTCAAAGAAGTCAAATTTTTTTTAAATTTCGAAATCCTCAGTTTATATTGAGTGTAAATTTTAAATACAAAATCCTTAAAAAAAAGTCTAAATTTTTTTTAAATATCGAAAACCTCAGTTTATATTGAGTGTAAATTTCAAATACATAACCATTCAAAGAAGTCAAATTTTTTTTAAATTTCGAAATCCTCAGTTTATATTGAGTGTAAAATTTAAATACATAACCTTTAAAAAAACCACAAATTTTTTTTAAATTTCGAAAACCTCAGCTTATATTGAGTGTAAATTTTAAATACAAAATCCTTAAAAAAAATTCTAAATTTTTTTTAAATATCGAAAACCTCAGTTTATATTGAGTGTAAATTTCAAATACATAACCATTCAAAGAAGTCAAATTTTTTTTAAATTTCGAAATCCTCAGTTTATATTGAGTGTAAATTTTAAATACAAAATCCTTAAAAAAATTCTAAATTTTTTTTAAATATCGAAAACCTCAGTTTATATTGAGTGTAAATTTCAAATACATAACCATTCAAAGAAGTCAAATTTTTTTTTAATTTCGAAATCCTCAGTTTATATTGAGTGTAAATTTTAAATACAAAATCCTTAAAAAAATTCTAAATTTTTTTTAAATATCGAAATCCTCAGTTTATATTGAGTGTAAATTTTAAATACATAATCCTTAAAAAAAATTCTAAATTTTTTTTAAATATCGAAATCCTCAGTTTATATTGAGTGTAAATTTCAAATACATAACCTTTCAAAGAAGTCAAATTTTTTTTAAATTTCGAAATCCTCAGTTTATATTGAGTGTAAATTTTAAATACAAAATCCTTGAAAAATTCTAAATTTTTTTTAAATATCGAAAACCTCAGTTTATATTGAGTGTAAATTTCAAATACATAACCTTTCAAAGAAGTCAAATTTTTTTTTAATTTCGAAATCCTCAGTTTATATTGAGTGTAAAATTTAAATACATAACCTTTCAAAGAAATGATAAATTTTTTTTAAATTTCGAAAACCTCAGCTTATATTGTGTGTAAATTTTAAGTACATAACCATCCAAATAAGTCAAATTTTTTTTAATTTCGAAATCCTCATTTTATATTGAGTGTAAATTTTAAGTACATAAGCTTTAAAAAGACCATAAATTTTTTTTAAATATCGAAAACCTCAGTTTATATTGAGTGTAAATTTCAAATACATAACCATTCAAAAAAGTCAAATTTTTTTTAAATTTCGAAATCCTCAGTTTATATTGAGTGTAAATTTTAAATACAAAATCCTTAAAAAATTCTAAATTTTTTTTAAATATCGAAAACCTCAGTTAATATTGAGTGTAAATTTCAAATACATAACCTTTCAAAGAAGTCAAATTTTTTTTTAAATTTCGAAATCCTCAGTTTATATTGAGTGTAAAATTTAAATACATAACCTTTCAAAGAAATGATAAATTTCCTTTAAATTTCGAAAACCTCAGCTTATATTGTGTGTAAATTTTAAGTACATAACCATCCAAATAAGTCAAATTTTTTTTTAATTTCGAAATCCTCATTTTATATTGAGTGTAAATTTTAAGTACATAAGCTTTAAAAAGACCATAAATTTTTTTTAATTTCGAAATCCTCAGTTTATATTGAGTGTAAAATTTAAATACATAACCTTTCAAAGAAATGATAAATTTTTTTTAAATTTCGAAAACCTCAGTTTATATTGAGTGTAAATTTTAAATACAAAATCCTTAAAAAAATTCTAAATTTTTTTTAAATATCGAAAACCTCAGTTTATATTGAGTGTAAATTTCAAATACATAACCATTCAAAGAAGTCAAATTTTTTTTTAATTTCGAAATCCTCAGTTTATATTGAGTGTAAAATTTAAATACATAACCTTTCAAAGAAATGATAAATTTTCTTTAAATTTCGAAAACCTCAGTTTATATTGAGTGTAAATTTTAAATACATAACCATTCAAAGAAGTCAAATTTTTTTTTTAATTTCGAAATCCTCAGTTTATATTGAGTGTAAATTTTAAATACATAAGCTTTAAAAAGACCATAAATTTTTTTTAATTTCGAAATCCTCAGTTTATATTGAGTGTAAATTTTAAATACATAACCTTTCAAAAAAATCTAAATTTTTTTTAAATATCGAAAACCTCAGTTTATATTGAGTGTAAATTTCAAATACATAACCATTCAAAGAAGTCAAATTTTTTTTTAATTTCGAAATCCTCAGTTTATATTGAGTGTAAATTTTAAATACAAAATCCTTAAAAAAATTCTAAATTTTTTTTAAATATCGAAAACCTCAGCTTATATTGAGTGTAAAATTTAAATAAATAATCTTTCAAAGAAATCATAAATTTTTTTTAAATATCGAAATCCTCAGTTTATATTGAGTGTAAATTTCAAATACATAAACTTTCAAAGAAGTCAAATTTTTTTTAAATTTCGAAATCCTCAGTTTATATTGAGTGTAAATTTTAAATACAAAATCCTTAAAAAATTCTAAATTTTTTTTAAATATCGAAAACCTCAGTTTATATTGAGTGTAAATTTCAAATACATAACCATTCAAAGAAGTCAAATTTTTTTTAAATTTCGAAATCCTCAGTTTATATTGAGTGTAAAATTTAAATACATAACCTTTAAAAAAACCACAAATTTTTTTTAAATTTCGAAAACCTCAGCTTATATTGAGTGTAAATTTTAAATACAAAATCCTTAAAAAAAATTCTAAATTTTTTTTAAATATCGAAAACCTCAGTTTATATTGAGTGTAAATTTCAAATACATAACCTTTCAAAGAAGTCAAATTTTTTTTAAATTTCGAAATCCTCAGTTTATATTGAGTGTAAATTTTAAATACAAAATCCTTAAAAAATTCTAAATTTTTTTTAAATATCGAAAACCTCAGTTTATATTGAGTGTAAATTTCAAATACATAACCATTCAAAGAAGTCAAATTTTTTTTAATTTCGAAATCCTCAGTTTATATTGAGTGTAAATTTTAAATACAAAATCCTTAAAAAAATTCTAAATTTTTTTTAAATATCGAAATCCTCAGTTTATATTGAGTGTAAATTTTAAATACATAATCCTTAAAAAAAATTCTAAATTTTTTTTAAATATCGAAATCCTCAGTTTATATTGAGTGTAAATTTCAAATACATAAACTTTCAAAGGAGTCAAATTTTTTTTTAAATTTCGAAATCCTCAGTTTATATTGAGTGTAAATTTTAAATACAAAATCCTTAAAAAATTCTAAATTTTTTTTAAATATCGAAAACCTCAGTTTATATTGAGTGTAAATTTCAAATACATAACCTTTCAAAGAAGTCAAATTTTTTTTAAATTTCGAAATCCTCAGTTTATATTGAGTGTAAATTTTAAATACAAAATCCTTAAAAAAAAGTCTAAATTTTTTTTAAATATCGAAAACCTCAGTTTATATTGAGTGTAAATTTCAAATACATAACCATTCAAAGAAGTCAAATTTTTTTTAAATTTCGAAATCCTCAGTTTATATTGAGTGTAAAATTTAAATACATAACCTTTAAAAAAACCAAATTTTTTTTAAATTTCGAAAACCTCAGCTTATATTGAGTGTAAATTTTAAATACAAAATCCTTAAAAAAAATTCTAAATTTTTTTTAAATATCGAAAACCTCAGTTTATATTGAGTGTAAATTTCAAATACATAACCATTCAAAGAAGTCAAATTTTTTTTAAATTTCGAAATCCTCAGTTTATATTGAGTGTAAATTTTAAATACAAAATCCTTAAAAAAATTCTAAATTTTTTTTAAATATCGAAAACCTCAGTTTATATTGAGTGTAAATTTTAAATACATAATCCTTAAAAAAAATTCTAAATTTTTTTTAAATATCGAAATCCTCAGTTTATATTGAGTGTAAATTTCAAATACATAAACTTTCAAAGGAGTCAAATTTTTTTTTAAATTTCGAAATCCTCAGTTTATATTGAGTGTAAATTTTAAATACAAAATCCTTAAAAAATTCTAAATTTTTTTTAAATATCGAAAACCTCAGTTTATATTGAGTGTAAATTTCAAATACATAACCTTTCAAAGAAGTCAAATTTTTTTTAAATTTCGAAATCCTCAGTTTATATTGAGTGTAAATTTTAAATACAAAATCCTTAAAAAAAAGTCTAAATTTTTTTTAAATATCGAAAACCTCAGTTTATATTGAGTGTAAATTTTAAATACATAACCATTCAAAGAAGTCAAATTTTTTTTAAATTTCGAAATCCTCAGTTTATATTGAGTGTAAAATTTAAATACATAACCTTTAAAAAAACCACAAATTTTTTTTAAATTTCGAAAACCTCAGCTTATATTGAGTGTAAATTTTAAATACAAAATCCTTAAAAAAAATTCTAAATTTTTTTTAAATATCGAAAACCTCAGTTTATATTGAGTGTAAATTTCAAATACATAACCATTCAAAGAAGTCAAATTTTTTTTAAATTTCGAAATCCTCAGTTTATATTGAGTGTAAATTTTAAATACAAAATCCTTAAAAAAATTCTAAATTTTTTTTAAATATCGAAATCCTCAGTTTATATTGAGTGTAAATTTTAAATACATAATCCTTAAAAAAAATTCTAAATTTTTTTTAAATATCGAAATCCTCAGTTTATATTGAGTGTAAATTTCAAATACATAAACTTTCAAAGGAGTCAAATTTTTTTTTAAATTTCGAAATCCTCAGTTTATATTGAGTGTAAATTTTAAATACAAAATCCTTAAAAAATTCTAAATTTTTTTTAAATATCGAAAACCTCAGTTTATATTGAGTGTAAATTTCAAATACATAACCTTTCAAAGAAGTCAAATTTTTTTTAAATTTCGAAATCCTCAGTTTATATTGAGTGTAAATTTTAAATACAAAATCCTTAAAAAAAAGTCTAAATTTTTTTTAAATATCGAAAACCTCAGTTTATATTGAGTGTAAATTTCAAATACATAACCATTCAAAGAAGTCAAATTTTTTTTAAATTTCGAAATCCTCAGTTTATATTGAGTGTAAAATTTAAATACATAACCTTTAAAAAAACCACAAATTTTTTTTAAATTTCGAAAACCTCAGCTTATATTGAGTGTAAATTTTAAATACATAACCATTCAAAGAAGTCAAATTTTTTTTAATTTCGAAATCCTCAGTTTATATTGAGTGTAAATTTTAAATACAAAATCCTTAAAAAAATTCTAAATTTTTTTTAAATATCGAAAACCTCAGTTTATATTGAGTGTAAATTTCAATTACATAATCCTTAAAAAAATTCTAAATTTTTTTTAAATATCGAAAACCTCAGTTTATATTGAGTGTAAATTTCAAATACATAACCTTTCAAAGAAGTCAAATTTTTTTTAAATTTCGAAATCCTCAGTTTATATTGAGTGTAAAATTTAAATACATAACCTTTCAAAGAAAACATAAATTTTCTTTAAATTTCGAAAACCTCAGCTTATATTCTGTGTAAATTTTAAGTACATAACCATCCAAATAAGTCAATTTTTTTTTAATTTCGAAATCCTCAGTTTATATTGAGTGTAAATTTTAAGTACATAACCTTTAAAAAAACCATAAATTTTTTTTAAATTTCGAAATCCTCAGTTTATATTGAGTGTAAAATTTAAATACATAACCTTTAAAAAAACCACAAATTTTTTTTAAATTTCGAAAACCTCAGCTTATATTGAGTGTAAATTTTAAATACAAAATCCTTAAAAAAATTCTAAATTTTTTTTAAATATCGAAAACCTCAGTTTATATTGAGTGTAAATTTCAAATACATAACCATTCAAAGAAGTCAAATTTTTTTTAAATTTCGAAATCCTCAGTTTATATTGAGTGTAAAATTTAAATACATAACCTTTAAAAAAACCATAAATTTTTTTTAAATTTCGAAAACCTCAGCTTATATTGAGTGTAAATTTTAAATACAAAATCCTTAAAAAAAATTCTAAATTTTTTTTAAATATCGAAAACCTCAGTTTATATTGAGTGTAAATTTCAAATACATAACCTTTCAAAGAAGTCAAATTTTTTTTAATTTCGAAATCCTCAGTTTATATTGAGTGTAAAATTTAAATACATAACCTTTAAAAAAACCATAAATTTTTTTTAAATTTCGAAAACCTCAGCTTATATTGAGTGTAAAATTTAAATAAATAATCTTTCAAAGAAATCATAAATTTTTTTAAATTTCGAAAACCTCAGTTTATATTGAGTGTAAATTTCAAATACATAACCTTTCAAAGAAGTCAAATTTTTTTTAAATTTCGAAATCCTCAGTTTATATTGAGTGTAAATTTTAAATACAAAATCCTTAAAAAAAAGTCTAAATTTTTTTTAAATATCGAAAACCTCAGTTTATATTGAGTGTAAATTTCAAATACATAACCATTCAAAGAAGTCAAATTTTTTTTAATTTCGAAATCCTCAGTTTATATTGAGTGTAAATTTAAATACATAACCTTTAAAAAAACCATAAATTTTTTTTAATTTCGAAAACCTCAGTTTATATTGAGTGTAAATTTTAAATAAATAATCTTTCAAAAAAATCTAAATTTTTTTTAAATTTCGAAAACCTCAGTTTATATTGAGTGTAAATTTCAAATACATAACCTTTCAAAGAAGTCAAATTTTTTTTAAATTTCGAAATCCTCAGTTTATATTGAGTGTAAATTTTAAATACAAAATCCTTAAAAAAAATTCTAAATTTTTTTTAAATATCGAAAACCTCAGTTTATATTGAGTGTAAATTTCAAATACATAACCATTCAAAGAAGTCAAATTTTTTTTAAATTTCGAAATCCTCAGTTTATATTGAGTGTAAATTTTAAATACAAAATCCTTAAAAAAAATTCTAAATTTTTTTTAAATATCGAAAACCTCAGTTTATATTGAGTGTAAATTTCAAATACATAACCATTCAAAGAAGTCAAATTTTTTTTTAAATTTCGAAATCCTCAGTTTATATTGAGTGTAAATTTTAAATACATAACCTTTAAAAAAACCACAAATTTTTTTTAAATTTCGAAAACCTCAGTTTATATTGAGTGTAAATTTCAAATACATAACCATTCAAAGAAGTCAAATTTTTTTTAAATTTCGAAATCCTCAGTTTATATTGAGTGTAAATTTAAATACATAACCTTTAAAAAATTCTAAATTTTTTTTAAATTTCGAAAACCTCAGTTTATATTGAGTGTAAATTTTAAATACATAACCATTCAAAGAAGTCAAATTTTTTTTAAATTTCGAAATCCTCAGTTTATATTGAGTGTAAATTTTAAATACAAAATCCTTAAAAAAATTCTAAATTTTTTTTAAATATCGAAAACCTCAGTTTATATTGAGTGTAAATTTCAAATACATAACCATTCAAAGAAGTCAAATTTTTTTTAAATTTCGAAATCCTCAGTTTATATTGAGTGTAAATTTTAAATACATAACCTTTAAAAAAACCATAAATTTTTTTTAAATTTCGAAAACCTCAGCTTATATTGAGTGTAAATTTTAAATACAAAATCCTTAAAAAAAATTCTAAATTTTTTTTAAATATCGAAAACCTCAGTTTATATTGAGTGTAAATTTTAAATACATAACCTTCCAAAGAAACCTCAGTTTATATTGAGTGTAAATTTCAAATACATAACCTTTCAAAGAAGTCAAATTTTTTTTAAATTTCGAAATCCTCAGTTTATATTGAGTGTAAATTTTAAATACAAAATCCTTAAAAAAATTCTAAATTTTTTTTAAATATCGAAAACCTCAGTTTATATTGAGTGTAAATTTCAAATACATAACCTTTCAAAGAAGTCAAATTTTTTTTAATTTCGAAATCCTCAGTTTATATTGAGTGTAAAATTTAAATACATAACCTTTAAAAAAAACCATAAATTTTTTTTAAATTTCGAAAACCTCAGCTTATATTGAGTGTAAATTTTAAATACAAAATCCTTAAAAAAAATTCTAAATTTTTTTTAAATATCGAAAACCTCAGTTTATATTGAGTGTAAATTTCAAATACATAACCTTTCAAAGAAGTCAAATTTTTTTTAATTTCGAAATCCTCAGTTTATATTGAGTGTAAATTTAAATACAAAATCCTTAAAAAAAATTCTAAATTTTTTTTAAATATCGAAAACCTCAGTTTATATTGAGTGTAAATTTCAAATACATAACCATTCAAAGAAGTCAAATTTTTTTTAAATTTCGAAATCCTCAGTTTATATTGAGTGTAAAATTTAAATACATAACCTTTAAAAAAACCATAAATTTTTTTTAAATTTCGAAAACCTCAGCTTATATTGAGTGTAAATTTTAAATACAAAATCCTTAAAAAAAATTCTAAATTTTTTTTAAATATCGAAAACCTCAGTTTATATTGAGTGTAAATTTCAAATACATAACCTTTCAAAGAAGTCAAATTTTTTTTAATTTCGAAATCCTCAGTTTATATTGAGTGTAAAATTTAAATACATAACCTTTAAAAAAACCATAAATTTTTTTTAAATTTCGAAAACCTCAGCTTATATTGAGTGTAAATTTTAAATAAATAATCTTTCAAAGAAATCATAAATTTTTTTTAAATTTCGAAAACCTCAGTTTATATTGAGTGTAAATTTCAAATACATAACCTTTCAAAGAAGTCAAATTTTTTTTAAATTTCGAAATCCTCAGTTTATATTGAGTGTAAATTTTAAATACAAAATCCTTAAAAAAAAGTCTAAATTTTTTTTAAATATCGAAAACCTCAGTTTATATTGAGTGTAAATTTCAAATACATAACCATTCAAAGAAGTCAAATTTTTTTAAATTTCGAAATCCTCAGTTTATATTGAGTGTAAAATTTAAATACATAACCTTTAAAAAAACCATAAATTTTTTTTAAATTTCGAAAACCTCAGCTTATATTGAGTGTAAATTTTAAATACAAAATCCTTAAAAAAAATTCTAAATTTTTTTTTAAATATCGAAAACCTCAGTTTATATTGAGTGTAAATTTCAAATACATAACCTTTCAAAGAAGTCAAATTTTTTTTAATTTCGAAATCCTCAGTTTATATTGAGTGTAAAATTTAAATACATAACCTTTAAAAAACCATAAATTTTTTTTAAATTTCGAAAACCTCAGCTTATATTGAGTGTAAAATTTAAATAAATAATCTTTCAAAGAAATCATAAATTTTTTTTAAATTTCGAAAACCTCAGTTTATATTGAGTGTAAATTTCAAATACATAACCTTTCAAAAAAGTCAAATTTTTTTTAAATTTCGAAATCCTCAGTTTATATTGAGTGTAAATTTTAAATACAAAATCCTTAAAAAAAATTCTAAATTTTTTTTTAAATATCGAAAACCTCAGTTTATATTGAGTGTAAATTTCAAATACATAACCATTCAAAGAAGTCAAATTTTTTTTAAATTTCGAAATCCTCAGTTTATATTGAGTGTAAATTTTAAATACAAAATCCTTAAAAAAATTCTAAATTTTTTTTAAATATCGAAAACCTCAGTTTATATTAAGTGTAAATTTCAAATACATAACCATTCAAAGAAGTCAAATTTTTTTTAAATTTCGAAATCCTCAGTTTATATTGAGTGTAAAATTTAAATACATAACCTTTAAAAAAACACAAATTTTTTTTAAATTTCGAAAACCTCAGCTTATATTGAGTGTAAATTTTAAATACAAAATCCTTAAAAAAATTCTAAATTTTTTTTAAATATCGAAAACCTCAGTTTATATTGAGTGTAAATTTCAAATACATAACCATTCAAAGAAGTCAAATTTTTTTTAAATTTCGAAATCCTCAGTTTATTTTGAGTGTAAAATTTAAATACATAACCTTTAAAAAAACCATAAATTTTTTTTAAATTTCGAAAACCTCAGCTTATATTGAGTGTAAATTTTAAATACAAAATCCTTAAAAAAAATTCTAAATTTTTTTTAAATATCGAAAACCTCAGTTTATATTGAGTGTAAAATTTAAATACATAACCTTCCAAAGAAACCTCAGTTTATATTGAGTGTAAATTTCAAATACATAACCATTCAAAGAAGTCAAATTTTTTTTAAATTTCGAAATCCTCAGTTTATATTGAGTGTAAATTTTAAATACAAAATCCTTGAAAAATTCTAAATTTTTTTTAAATATCGAAAACCTCAGTTTATATTGAGTGTAAATTTCAAATACATAACCTTTCAAAGAAGTCAAATTTTTTTTTAATTTCGAAATCCTCAGTTTATATTGAGTGTAAAATTTAAATACATAACCTTTCAAAGAAATGATAAATTTTTTTTAAATTTCGAAAACCTCAGTTTATATTGAGTGTAAATTTTAAATACATAACCATTCAAAGAAGTCAAATTTTTTTTAAATTTCGAAATCCTCAGTTTATATTGAGTGTAAATTTTAAATACAAATCCTTAAAAAATTCTAAATTTTTTTTAAATATCGAAAACCTCAGTTAATATTGAGTGTAAATTTCAAATACATAACCTTTCAAAGAAGTCAAATTTTTTTTTTAATTTCGAAATCCTCAGTTTATATTGAGTGTAAAATTTAAATACATAACCTTTCAAAGAAATGATAAATTTTTTTTAAATTTCGAAAACCTCAGCTTATATTGTGTGTAAATTTTAAGTACATAACCATCCAAATAAGTCAAATTTTTTTTTAATTTCGAAATCCTCATTTTATATTGAGTGTAAATTTTAAGTACATAAGCTTTAAAAAGACCAAATTTGTTTTTAATTTCGAAATCCTCAGTTTATATTGAGTGTAAAATTTAAATACATAACCTTTCAAAGAAATGATAAATTTCTTTTAAATTTCGAAAACCTCAGTTTATATTGAGTGTAAATTTTAAATACAAAATCCTTAAAAAAATTCTAAATTTTTTTAAATATCGAAAACCTCAGTTTATATTGAGTGTAAATTTCAATTACATAACCATCAAATAAGTCATTTTTTTTTAAATTTCGAAATCCTCAGTTTATATTGAGTGTAAAATTTAAATACATAACCTTAAAAAAACCACAAATTTTTTTTAAATTTCGAAAACCTCAGCTTATATTGAGTGTAAATTTTAAATACAAAATCCTTAAAAAAATTCTAAATTTTTTTTAAATATCGAAAACCTCAGTTTATATTGAGTGTAAATTTCAAATACATAACCATTCAAAGAAGTCAAATTTTTTTTAAATTTCGAAATCCTCAGTTTATATTGAGTGTAAAATTTAAATACATAACCTTTAAAAAAACCATAAATTTTTTTTAAATTTCGAAAACCTCAGCTTATATTGAGTGTAAATTTTAAATACAAAATCCTTAAAAAAAATTCTAAATTTTTTTTAAATATCGAAAACCTCAGTTTATATTGAGTGTAAATTTCAAATACATAACCTTTCAAAGAAGTCAAATTTTTTTTAATTTCGAAATCCTCAGTTTATATTGAGTGTAAAATTTAAATACATAACCTTTAAAAAAACCATAAATTTTTTTTAAATTTCGAAAACCTCAGCTTATATTGAGTGTAAATTTTAAATACAAAATCCTTAAAAAAAATTCTAATTTTTTTTTAAATATCGAAAACCTCAGTTTATATTGAGTGTAAATTTCAAATACATAACCTTTCAAAGAAGTCAAATTTTTTTTAATTTCGAAATCCTCAGTTTATATTGAGTGTAAATTTTAAATACAAAATCCTTAAAAAAAATTCTAAATTTTTTTTAAATATCGAAAACCTCAGTTTATATTGAGTGTAAATTTCAAATACATAACCATTCAAAGAAGTCAAATTTTTTTTAAATTTCGAAATCCTCAGTTTATATTGAGTGTAAAATTTAAATACATAACCTTTAAAAAACCATAAATTTTTTTTAAATTTCGAAAACCTCAGCTTATATTGAGTGTAAATTTTAAATACAAAATCCTTAAAAAAAATTCTAAATTTTTTTTAAATATCGAAAACCTCAGTTTATATTGAGTGTAAATTTCAAATACATAACCTTTCAAAGAAGTCAAATTTTTTTTAATTTCGAAATCCTCAGTTTATATTGAGTGTAAAATTTAAATACATAACCTTTAAAAAAACCATAAATTTTTTTTAAATTTCGAAAACCTCAGCTTATATTGAGTGTAAAATTTAAATAAATAATCTTTCAAAGAAATCATAAATTTTTTTTAAATTTCGAAAACCTCAGTTTATATTGAGTGTAAATTTCAAATACATAACCTTTCAAAGAAGTCAAATTTTTTTTAAATTTCGAAATCCTCAGTTTATATTGAGTGTAAATTTTAAATACAAAATCCTTAAAAAAAAGTCTAAATTTTTTTTAAATATCGAAAACCTCAGTTTATATTGAGTGTAAATTTCAAATACATAACCATTCAAAGAAGTCAAATTTTTTTTAAATTTCGAAATCCTCAGTTTATATTGAGTGTAAAATTTAAATACATAACCTTTAAAAAAACCATAAATTTTTTTAAATTTCGAAAACCTCAGCTTATATTGAGTGTAAATTTTAAATACAAAATCCTTAAAAAAAATTCTAAATTTTTTTTAAATATCGAAAACCTCAGTTTATATTGAGTGTAAATTTCAAATACATAACCTTTCAAAGAAGTCAAATTTTTTTTAATTTCGAAATCCTCAGTTTATATTGAGTGTAAAATTTAAATACATAACCTTTAAAAAAACCATAAATTTTTTTTAAATTTCGAAAACCTCAGCTTATATTGAGTGTAAAATTTAAATAAATAATCTTTCAAAGAAATCATAAATTTTCTTTAAATTTCGAAAACCTCAGTTTATATTGAGTGTAAATTTCAAATACATAACCTTTCAAAGAAGTCAAATTTTTTTTAAATTTCGAAATCCTCAGTTTATATTGAGTGTAAATTTTAAATACAAAATCCTTAAAAAAAATTCTAAATTTTTTTTAAATATCGAAAACCTCAGTTTATATTGAGTGTAAATTTCAAATACATAACCATTCAAAGAAGTCAAATTTTTTTTAAATTTCGAAATCCTCAGTTTATATTGAGTGTAAATTTTAAATACAAAATCCTTAAAAAAAATTCTAAATTTTTTTTAAATATCGAAAACCTCAGTTTATATTAAGTGTAAATTTCAAATACATAACCATTCAAAGAAGTCAAATTTTTTTTAAATTTCGAAATCCTCAGTTTATATTGAGTGTAAAATTTAAATACATAACCTTTAAAAAAACCACAAATTTTTTTTAAATTTCGAAAACCTCAGCTTATATTGAGTGTAAATTTTAAATACAAAATCCTTAAAAAAAATTCTAAATTTTTTTTAAATATCGAAAACCTCAGTTTATATTGAGTGTAAATTTCAAATACATAACCATTCAAAGAAGTCAAATTTTTTTTAAATTTCGAAATCCTCAGTTTATTTTGAGTGTAAAATTTAAATACATAACCTTTAAAAAAACCATAAATTTTTTTTAAATTTCGAAAACCTCAGCTTATATTGAGTGTAAATTTTAAATACAAAATCCTTAAAAAAAATTCTAAATTTTTTTTAAATATCGAAAACCTCAGTTTATATTGAGTGTAAAATTTAAATACATAACCTTCCAAAGAAACCTCAGTTTATATTGAGTGTAAATTTCAAATACATAACCATTCAAAGAAGTCAAATTTTTTTTAAATTTCGAAATCCTCAGTTTATATTGAGTGTAAATTTTAAATACAAAATCCTTGAAAAATTCTAAATTTTTTTTAAATATCGAAAACCTCAGTTAATATTGAGTGTAAATTTCAAATACATAACCTTTCAAAGAAGTCAAATTTTTTTTTAATTTCGAAATCCTCAGTTTATATTGAGTGTAAAATTTAAATACATAACCTTTCAAAGAAATGATAAATTTCCTTTAAATTTCGAAAACCTCAGCTTATATTGTGTGTAAATTTTAAGTACATAACCATCCAAATAAGTCAAATTTTTTTTTAATTTCGAAATCCTCATTTTATATTGAGTGTAAATTTTAAGTACATAAGCTTTAAAAAGACCATAAATTTTTTTTAAATATCGAAAACCTCAGTTTATATTGAGTGTAAATTTCAAATACATAACCATTCAAAGAAGTCAAATTTTTTTTAAATTTCGAAATCCTCAGTTTATATTGAGTGTAAATTTTAAATACAAAATCCTTAAAAAATTCTAAATTTTTTTTAAATATCGAAAACCTCAGTTAATATTGAGTGTAAATTTCAAATACATAACCTTTCAAAGAAGTCAAATTTTTTTTTTAATTTCGAAATCCTCAGTTTATATTGAGTGTAAAATTTAAATACATAACCTTTCAAAGAAATGATAAATTTCCTTTAAATTTCGAAAACCTCAGCTTATATTGTGTGTAAATTTTAAGTACATAACCATCCAAATAAGTCAAATTTTTTTTTAATTTCGAAATCCTCATTTTATATTGAGTGTAAATTTTAAGTACATAAGCTTTAAAAAGACCATAAATTTGTTTTTAATTTCGAAATCCTCAGTTTATATTGAGTGTAAAATTTAAATACATAACCTTTCAAAGAAATGATAAATTTCCTTTAAATTTCGAAAACCTCAGTTTATATTGAGTGTAAATTTTAAATACAAAATCCTTAAAAAAATTCTAAATATTTTTTAAATATCGAAAACCTCAGTTTATATTGAGTGTAAATTTCAATTACATAACCATCCAAATAAGTCATTTTTTTTTTAATTTCGAAAACCTCAGCTTATATTGAGTGTAAAATTTAAATAAATAATCTTTCAAAGAAATCATAAATTTTCTTTAAATTTCGAAAACCTCAGTTTATATTGAGTGTAAATTTCAAATACATAACCATTCAAAGAAGTCAAATTTTTTTTTAATTTCGAAATCCTCAGTTTATATTGAGTGTAAATTTTAAATACAAAATCCTTAAAAAAATTCTAAATTTTTTTTAAATATCGAAATCCTCAGTTTATATTGAGTGTAAATTTTAAATACATAATCCTTAAAAAAAATTCTAAATTTTTTTTAAATATCGAAATCCTCAGTTTATATTGAGTGTAAATTTCAAATACATAAACTTTCAAAGGAGTCAAATTTTTTTTTTAAATTTCGAAATCCTCAGTTTATATTGAGTGTAAATTTTAAATACAAAATCCTTAAAAAATTCTAAATTTTTTTTAAATATCGAAAACCTCAGTTTATATTGAGTGTAAATTTCAAATACATAACCTTTCAAAGAAGTCAAATTTTTTTTAAATTTCGAAATCCTCAGTTTATATTGAGTGTAAATTTTAAATACAAAATCCTTAAAAAAAAGTCTAAATTTTTTTTAAATATCGAAAACCTCAGTTTATATTGAGTGTAAATTTCAAATACATAACCATTCAAAGAAGTCAAATTTTTTTTAAATTTCGAAATCCTCAGTTTATATTGAGTGTAAAATTTAAATACATAACCTTTAAAAAAACCACAAATTTTTTTTAAATTTCGAAAACCTCAGCTTATATTGAGTGTAAATTTTAAATACAAAATCCTTAAAAAAAATTCTAAATTTTTTTTAAATATCGAAAACCTCAGTTTATATTGAGTGTAAATTTCAAATACATAACCATTCAAAGAAATCAAATTTTTTTTAAATTTCGAAATCCTCAGTTTATATTGAGTGTAAATTTTAAATACAAAATCCTTAAAAAATTCTAAATTTTTTTTAAATATCGAAAACCTCAGTTTATATTGAGTGTAAATTTCAAATACATAACCATTCAAAGAAGTCAAATTTTTTTTTAATTTCGAAATCCTCAGTTTATATTGAGTGTAAATTTTAAATACAAAATCCTTAAAAAAATTCTAAATTTTTTTTAAATATCGAAAACCTCAGTTTATATTGAGTGTAAATTTTAAATACATAATCCTTAAAAAAAATTCTAAATTTTTTTTAAATATCGAAAACCTCAGTTTATATTGAGTGTAAATTTCAAATACATAACCTTTCAAAGAAGTCAAATTTTTTTTAAATTTCGAAATCCTCAGTTTATATTGAGTGTAAAATTTAAATACATAACCTTTAAAAAACATAAATTTTTTTTAAATTTCGAAAACCTCAGCTTATATTGAGTGTAAATTTTAAATACATAACCTTTCAAATAAGTCAATTTTTTTTTTAAATTTCGAAATCCTCAGTTTATATTGAGTGTAAATTTAAATACATAACCTTAAAAAAAACCATAAATTTTTTTTAAATTTCGAAATCCTCAGTTTATATTGAGTGTAAAATTTTAAATACATAACCTTTAAAAAAGTCAAATTTTTTTTAAATTTCGAAAACCTCAGCTTATATTGAGTGTAAATTTTAAATACAAAATCCTTAAAAAAAATTCTAAATTTTTTTTAAATATCGAAAACCTCAGTTTATATTGAGTGTAAATTTCAAATACATAACCATTCAAAGAAGTCAAATTTTTTTTAAATTTCGAAATCCTCAGTTTATATTGAGTGTAAATTTTAAATACAAAATCCTTAAAAAAATTCTAAATTTTTTTTAAATATCGAAAACCTCAGTTTATATTGAGTGTAAATTTCAAATACATAACCATTCAAAGAAGTCAAATTTTTTTTAAATTTCGAAATCCTCAGTTTATATTGAGTGTAAAATTTAAATACATAACCTTAAAAAAACCATAAATTTTTTTTAAATTTCGAAAACCTCAGCTTATATTGAGTGTAAATTTTAAATACAAAATCCTTAAAAAAAATTCTAAATTTTTTTAAATATCGAAAACCTCAGTTTATATTGAGTGTAAATTTCAAATACATAACCTTTCAAAGAAGTCAAATTTTTTTTAATTTCGAAATCCTCAGTTTATATTGAGTGTAAATTTTAAATACAAAATCCTTAAAAAAATTCTAAATTTTTTTTAAATATCGAAAACCTCAGTTTATATTGAGTGTAAATTTCAAATACATAACCTTTCAAAGAAGTCAAATTTTTTTTAATTTCGAAATCCTCAGTTTATATTGAGTGTAAAATTTAAATACATAACCTTTAAAAAAACCATAAATTTTTTTTAAATTTCGAAAACCTCAGTTTATATTGAGTGTAAATTTTAAATACATAATCTTTCAAAGAAGTCTAAATTTTTTTTAAATTTCGAAAACCTCAGTTTATATTGAGTGTAAATTTCAAATACATAACCTTTCAAAGAAGTCAAATTTTTTTTAAATTTCGAAATCCTCAGTTTATATTGAGTGTAAATTTTAAATACAAAATCCTTAAAAAAAATTCTAAATTTTTTTTAAATATCGAAAAACCTCAGTTTATATTGAGTGTAAATTTCAAATACATAACCTTTCAAAGAAGTCAAATTTTTTTTAAATTTCGAAATCCTCAGTTTATATTGAGTGTAAATTTTAAATACAAAATCCTTAAAAAAAAGTCTAAATTTTTTTTAAATATCGAAAACCTCAGTTTATATTGAGTGTAAATTTCAAATACATAACCTTTCAAAGAAGTCAAATTTTTTTTAATTTCGAAATCCTCAGTTTATATTGAGTGTAAAATTTAAATACA
>JAVJHT010000056.1:0-36694 GCA_032872505.1 Leptopilina syphax
TGGTTTGTTTAGAAAGACAAATTTCTTTCGGCAACGTGAAAAAAAATTTTCTTCTCAATTATTTTCAACTTTGAAAAAAATTTTTCAAAAATTTTTTTTTGATACTAAAATTACATCTGGTGAACCCCAGAGATGCTCCAGTTCAAAGGATTTAAAAAAAAAAAAATTTAGGTAAAAAAAAAAATTTTGAAAAAATTTCGAAAAATGACGTCACAACCAGCAAAATCGACAAGAAATGCCTAGAAATGGGTGCTAGATCAGGCCATTTTTGAAATGCAAAAATTCACTTAACGTATACCCATCTTTAAATTGCTATAACTTTTTTTATAATTTTCCGATTCGGCTGAGCCTACATTTTTCTGACTCGTTAGGCTTTTCTACAAAAAATCTCTTTTGGTAAAAATTCTGTAAACCAATTTTTTATGGATTTTTTTTGCAAAATATGCCAAAAATTGGCGTTTTTTCAACCCTTAAATTTTGGGTTCTTTCAAAACCTTTTATTGACACATCGCCATTTTTAAATTGCTATAACTTTTTTTCTAATCATCTGTTTTGACTCAGTCTACGTTTTTCTGACTCGTTAGGAGTTTCTGTAAAGAACCCTCTTTGTGCGAATAAAGAAAAAATATTTTTTTGCCTTTTTTTTTGCAAAACGTGACAAAAATAGTCTGAAAAATTTGTGGTTTTTGAAGGGTTTTCGCCAACTTTAAAATGCTCTAACTTTGTCCCTAATTATCCGTTTTGACTCAGACTACGTTCGCCAGTCTCGTTAGGACTTTTTGTAATGAACCCTCTTTGTGCGAATTCTGTAAAACAAATTTTTATTTCTTTTTTTTGCAAAAAACATTTTTAAAAATCGGTGTTTTTTCAATAGTCAAAATTTAAATTGCTCTTACTTTGTCCCTAATTATCCCACGTGGCCCATTTTTTGGATTTACACTCCAGAAGAGTATATAAACTTAGGCCTATAAGGGCGTCACGAAGAAAAATTTTTTTGCATTTTTTTTCATGCTAGATTTGCACACATATTTTTTCTTTTTAATAAATTTTTTGGATTTTTTGCTCTAACTTTGTCCCTAATTATCCCATTTGGCTCATTTTTTGCACGTACACTTTTGGTTTGTTTAGAAAGACAAATTTCTTTCGGCAACGTGAAAAAAAATTTTCTTCTCAATTATTTTCAACTTTGAAAAAAATTTTTCAAAAATTTTTTTTTGATACTAAAATTACATCTGGTGAACCCCAGAGATGCTCCAGTTCAAAGGATTTAAAAAAAAAAAAATTTAGGTAAAAAAAAAAATTTTGAAAAAATTTCGAAAAATGACGTCACAACCAGCAAAATCGACAAGAAATGCCTAGAAATGGGTGCTAGATCAGGCCATTTTTGAAATGCAAAAATTCACTTAACGTATACCCATCTTTAAATTGCTATAACTTTTTTTATAATTTTCCGATTCGGCTGAGCCTACATTTTTCTGACTCGTTAGGCTTTTCTACAAAAAATCTCTTTTGGTAAAAATTCTGTAAACCAATTTTTTATGGATTTTTTTTGCAAAATATGCCAAAAATTGGCGTTTTTTCAACCCTTAAATTTTGGGTTCTTTCAAAACCTTTTATTGACACATCGCCATTTTTAAATTGCTATAACTTTTTTTCTAATCATCTGTTTTGACTCAGTCTACGTTTTTCTGACTCGTTAGGAGTTTCTGTAAAGAACCCTCTTTGTGCGAATAAAGAAAAAATATTTTTTTGCCTTTTTTTTTGCAAAACGTGACAAAAATAGTCTGAAAAATTTGTGGTTTTTGAAGGGTTTTCGCCAACTTTAAAATGCTCTAACTTTGTCCCTAATTATCCGTTTTGACTCAGACTACGTTCGCCAGTCTCGTTAGGACTTTTTGTAATGAACCCTCTTTGTGCGAATTCTGTAAAACAAATTTTTATTTCTTTTTTTTGCAAAAAACATTTTTAAAAATCGGTGTTTTTTCAATAGTCAAAATTTAAATTGCTCTTACTTTGTCCCTAATTATCCCACGTGGCCCATTTTTTGGATTTACACTCCAGAAGAGTATATAAACTTAGGCCTATAAGGGCGTCACGAAGAAAAATTTTTTTGCATTTTTTTTCATGCTAGATTTGCACACATATTTTTTCTTTTTAATAAATTTTTTGGATTTTTTGCTCTAACTTTGTCCCTAATTATCCCATTTGGCTCATTTTTTGCACGTACACTTTTGGTTTGTTTAGAAAGACAAATTTCTTTCGGCAACGTGAAAAAAAATTTTCTTCTCAATTATTTTCAACTTTGAAAAAAATTTTTCAAAAATTTTTTTTTGATACTAAAATTACATCTGGTGAACCCCAGAGATGCTCCAGTTCAAAGGATTTAAAAAAAAAAAAATTTAGGTAAAAAAAAAAATTTTGAAAAAATTTCGAAAAATGACGTCACAACCAGCAAAATCGACAAGAAATGCCTAGAAATGGGTGCTAGATCAGGCCATTTTTGAAATGCAAAAATTCACTTAACGTATACCCATCTTTAAATTGCTATAACTTTTTTTATAATTTTCCGATTCGGCTGAGCCTACATTTTTCTGACTCGTTAGGCTTTTCTACAAAAAATCTCTTTTGGTAAAAATTCTGTAAACCAATTTTTTATGGATTTTTTTTGCAAAATATGCCAAAAATTGGCGTTTTTTCAACCCTTAAATTTTGGGTTCTTTCAAAACCTTTTATTGACACATCGCCATTTTTAAATTGCTATAACTTTTTTTCTAATCATCTGTTTTGACTCAGTCTACGTTTTTCTGACTCGTTAGGAGTTTCTGTAAAGAACCCTCTTTGTGCGAATAAAGAAAAAATATTTTTTTGCCTTTTTTTTTGCAAAACGTGACAAAAATAGTCTGAAAAATTTGTGGTTTTTGAAGGGTTTTCGCCAACTTTAAAATGCTCTAACTTTGTCCCTAATTATCCGTTTTGACTCAGACTACGTTCGCCAGTCTCGTTAGGACTTTTTGTAATGAACCCTCTTTGTGCGAATTCTGTAAAACAAATTTTTATTTCTTTTTTTTGCAAAAAACATTTTTAAAAATCGGTGTTTTTTCAATAGTCAAAATTTAAATTGCTCTTACTTTGTCCCTAATTATCCCACGTGGCCCATTTTTTGGATTTACACTCCAGAAGAGTATATAAACTTAGGCCTATAAGGGCGTCACGAAGAAAAATTTTTTTGCATTTTTTTTCATGCTAGATTTGCACACATATTTTTTCTTTTTAATAAATTTTTTGGATTTTTTGCTCTAACTTTGTCCCTAATTATCCCATTTGGCTCATTTTTTGCACGTACACTTTTGGTTTGTTTAGAAAGACAAATTTCTTTCGGCAACGTGAAAAAAAATTTTCTTCTCAATTATTTTCAACTTTGAAAAAAATTTTTCAAAAATTTTTTTTTGATACTAAAATTACATCTGGTGAACCCCAGAGATGCTCCAGTTCAAAGGATTTAAAAAAAAAAAAATTTAGGTAAAAAAAAAAATTTTGAAAAAATTTCGAAAAATGACGTCACAACCAGCAAAATCGACAAGAAATGCCTAGAAATGGGTGCTAGATCAGGCCATTTTTGAAATGCAAAAATTCACTTAACGTATACCCATCTTTAAATTGCTATAACTTTTTTTATAATTTTCCGATTCGGCTGAGCCTACATTTTTCTGACTCGTTAGGCTTTTCTACAAAAAATCTCTTTTGGTAAAAATTCTGTAAACCAATTTTTTATGGATTTTTTTTGCAAAATATGCCAAAAATTGGCGTTTTTTCAACCCTTAAATTTTGGGTTCTTTCAAAACCTTTTATTGACACATCGCCATTTTTAAATTGCTATAACTTTTTTTCTAATCATCTGTTTTGACTCAGTCTACGTTTTTCTGACTCGTTAGGAGTTTCTGTAAAGAACCCTCTTTGTGCGAATAAAGAAAAAATATTTTTTTGCCTTTTTTTTTGCAAAACGTGACAAAAATAGTCTGAAAAATTTGTGGTTTTTGAAGGGTTTTCGCCAACTTTAAAATGCTCTAACTTTGTCCCTAATTATCCGTTTTGACTCAGACTACGTTCGCCAGTCTCGTTAGGACTTTTTGTAATGAACCCTCTTTGTGCGAATTCTGTAAAACAAATTTTTATTTCTTTTTTTTGCAAAAAACATTTTTAAAAATCGGTGTTTTTTCAATAGTCAAAATTTAAATTGCTCTTACTTTGTCCCTAATTATCCCACGTGGCCCATTTTTTGGATTTACACTCCAGAAGAGTATATAAACTTAGGCCTATAAGGGCGTCACGAAGAAAAATTTTTTTGCATTTTTTTTCATGCTAGATTTGCACACATATTTTTTCTTTTTAATAAATTTTTTGGATTTTTTGCTCTAACTTTGTCCCTAATTATCCCATTTGGCTCATTTTTTGCACGTACACTTTTGGTTTGTTTAGAAAGACAAATTTCTTTCGGCAACGTGAAAAAAAATTTTCTTCTCAATTATTTTCAACTTTGAAAAAAATTTTTCAAAAATTTTTTTTTGATACTAAAATTACATCTGGTGAACCCCAGAGATGCTCCAGTTCAAAGGATTTAAAAAAAAAAAAATTTAGGTAAAAAAAAAAATTTTGAAAAAATTTCGAAAAATGACGTCACAACCAGCAAAATCGACAAGAAATGCCTAGAAATGGGTGCTAGATCAGGCCATTTTTGAAATGCAAAAATTCACTTAACGTATACCCATCTTTAAATTGCTATAACTTTTTTTATAATTTTCCGATTCGGCTGAGCCTACATTTTTCTGACTCGTTAGGCTTTTCTACAAAAAATCTCTTTTGGTAAAAATTCTGTAAACCAATTTTTTATGGATTTTTTTTGCAAAATATGCCAAAAATTGGCGTTTTTTCAACCCTTAAATTTTGGGTTCTTTCAAAACCTTTTATTGACACATCGCCATTTTTAAATTGCTATAACTTTTTTTCTAATCATCTGTTTTGACTCAGTCTACGTTTTTCTGACTCGTTAGGAGTTTCTGTAAAGAACCCTCTTTGTGCGAATAAAGAAAAAATATTTTTTTGCCTTTTTTTTTGCAAAACGTGACAAAAATAGTCTGAAAAATTTGTGGTTTTTGAAGGGTTTTCGCCAACTTTAAAATGCTCTAACTTTGTCCCTAATTATCCGTTTTGACTCAGACTACGTTCGCCAGTCTCGTTAGGACTTTTTGTAATGAACCCTCTTTGTGCGAATTCTGTAAAACAAATTTTTATTTCTTTTTTTTGCAAAAAACATTTTTAAAAATCGGTGTTTTTTCAATAGTCAAAATTTAAATTGCTCTTACTTTGTCCCTAATTATCCCACGTGGCCCATTTTTTGGATTTACACTCCAGAAGAGTATATAAACTTAGGCCTATAAGGGCGTCACGAAGAAAAATTTTTTTGCATTTTTTTTCATGCTAGATTTGCACACATATTTTTTCTTTTTAATAAATTTTTTGGATTTTTTGCTCTAACTTTGTCCCTAATTATCCCATTTGGCTCATTTTTTGCACGTACACTTTTGGTTTGTTTAGAAAGACAAATTTCTTTCGGCAACGTGAAAAAAAATTTTCTTCTCAATTATTTTCAACTTTGAAAAAAATTTTTCAAAAATTTTTTTTTGATACTAAAATTACATCTGGTGAACCCCAGAGATGCTCCAGTTCAAAGGATTTAAAAAAAAAAAAATTTAGGTAAAAAAAAAAATTTTGAAAAAATTTCGAAAAATGACGTCACAACCAGCAAAATCGACAAGAAATGCCTAGAAATGGGTGCTAGATCAGGCCATTTTTGAAATGCAAAAATTCACTTAACGTATACCCATCTTTAAATTGCTATAACTTTTTTTATAATTTTCCGATTCGGCTGAGCCTACATTTTTTCTGACTCGTTAGGCTTTTCTACAAAAAATCTCTTTTGGTAAAAATTCTGTAAACCAATTTTTTATGGATTTTTTTTGCAAAATATGCCAAAAATTGGCGTTTTTTCAACCCTTAAATTTTGGGTTCTTTCAAAACCTTTTATTGACACATCGCCATTTTTAAATTGCTATAACTTTTTTTCTAATCATCTGTTTTGACTCAGTCTACGTTTTTCTGACTCGTTAGGAGTTTCTGTAAAGAACCCTCTTTGTGCGAATAAAGAAAAAATATTTTTTTGCCTTTTTTTTTGCAAAACGTGACAAAAATAGTCTGAAAAATTTGTGGTTTTTGAAGGGTTTTCGCCAACTTTAAAATGCTCTAACTTTGTCCCTAATTATCCGTTTTGACTCAGACTACGTTCGCCAGTCTCGTTAGGACTTTTTGTAATGAACCCTCTTTGTGCGAATTCTGTAAAACAAATTTTTATTTCTTTTTTTTGCAAAAAACATTTTTAAAAATCGGTGTTTTTTCAATAGTCAAAATTTAAATTGCTCTTACTTTGTCCCTAATTATCCCACGTGGCCCATTTTTTGGATTTACACTCCAGAAGAGTATATAAACTTAGGCCTATAAGGGCGTCACGAAGAAAAATTTTTTTGCATTTTTTTTCATGCTAGATTTGCACACATATTTTTTCTTTTTAATAAATTTTTTGGATTTTTTGCTCTAACTTTGTCCCTAATTATCCCATTTGGCTCATTTTTTGCACGTACACTTTTGGTTTGTTTAGAAAGACAAATTTCTTTCGGCAACGTGAAAAAAAATTTTCTTCTCAATTATTTTCAACTTTGAAAAAAATTTTTCAAAAATTTTTTTTTGATACTAAAATTACATCTGGTGAACCCCAGAGATGCTCCAGTTCAAAGGATTTAAAAAAAAAAAAATTTAGGTAAAAAAAAAAATTTTGAAAAAATTTCGAAAAATGACGTCACAACCAGCAAAATCGACAAGAAATGCCTAGAAATGGGTGCTAGATCAGGCCATTTTTGAAATGCAAAAATTCACTTAACGTATACCCATCTTTAAATTGCTATAACTTTTTTTATAATTTTCCGATTCGGCTGAGCCTACATTTTTCTGACTCGTTAGGCTTTTCTACAAAAAATCTCTTTTGGTAAAAATTCTGTAAACCAATTTTTTATGGATTTTTTTTGCAAAATATGCCAAAAATTGGCGTTTTTTCAACCCTTAAATTTTGGGTTCTTTCAAAACCTTTTATTGACACATCGCCATTTTTAAATTGCTATAACTTTTTTTCTAATCATCTGTTTTGACTCAGTCTACGTTTTTCTGACTCGTTAGGAGTTTCTGTAAAGAACCCTCTTTGTGCGAATAAAGAAAAAATATTTTTTTGCCTTTTTTTTTGCAAAACGTGACAAAAATAGTCTGAAAAATTTGTGGTTTTTGAAGGGTTTTCGCCAACTTTAAAATGCTCTAACTTTGTCCCTAATTATCCGTTTTGACTCAGACTACGTTCGCCAGTCTCGTTAGGACTTTTTGTAATGAACCCTCTTTGTGCGAATTCTGTAAAACAAATTTTTATTTCTTTTTTTTGCAAAAAAACATTTTTAAAAATCGGTGTTTTTTCAATAGTCAAAATTTAAATTGCTCTTACTTTGTCCCTAATTATCCCACGTGGCCCATTTTTTGGATTTACACTCCAGAAGAGTATATAAACTTAGGCCTATAAGGGCGTCACGAAGAAAAATTTTTTTGCATTTTTTTTCATGCTAGATTTGCACACATATTTTTTCTTTTTAATAAATTTTTTGGATTTTTTGCTCTAACTTTGTCCCTAATTATCCCATTTGGCTCATTTTTTGCACGTACACTTTTGGTTTGTTTAGAAAGACAAATTTCTTTCGGCAACGTGAAAAAAAATTTTCTTCTCAATTATTTTCAACTTTGAAAAAAATTTTTCAAAAATTTTTTTTTGATACTAAAATTACATCTGGTGAACCCCAGAGATGCTCCAGTTCAAAGGATTTAAAAAAAAAAAAATTTAGGTAAAAAAAAAAATTTTGAAAAAATTTCGAAAAATGACGTCACAACCAGCAAAATCGACAAGAAATGCCTAGAAATGGGTGCTAGATCAGGCCATTTTTGAAATGCAAAAATTCACTTAACGTATACCCATCTTTAAATTGCTATAACTTTTTTTATAATTTTCCGATTCGGCTGAGCCTACATTTTTCTGACTCGTTAGGCTTTTCTACAAAAAATCTCTTTTGGTAAAAATTCTGTAAACCAATTTTTTATGGATTTTTTTTGCAAAATATGCCAAAAATTGGCGTTTTTTCAACCCTTAAATTTTGGGTTCTTTCAAAACCTTTTATTGACACATCGCCATTTTTAAATTGCTATAACTTTTTTTCTAATCATCTGTTTTGACTCAGTCTACGTTTTTCTGACTCGTTAGGAGTTTCTGTAAAGAACCCTCTTTGTGCGAATAAAGAAAAAATATTTTTTTGCCTTTTTTTTTGCAAAACGTGACAAAAATAGTCTGAAAAATTTGTGGTTTTTGAAGGGTTTTCGCCAACTTTAAAATGCTCTAACTTTGTCCCTAATTATCCGTTTTGACTCAGACTACGTTCGCCAGTCTCGTTAGGACTTTTTGTAATGAACCCTCTTTGTGCGAATTCTGTAAAACAAATTTTTATTTCTTTTTTTTGCAAAAAACATTTTTAAAAATCGGTGTTTTTTCAATAGTCAAAATTTAAATTGCTCTTACTTTGTCCCTAATTATCCCACGTGGCCCATTTTTTGGATTTACACTCCAGAAGAGTATATAAACTTAGGCCTATAAGGGCGTCACGAAGAAAAATTTTTTTGCATTTTTTTTCATGCTAGATTTGCACACATATTTTTTCTTTTTAATAAATTTTTTGGATTTTTTGCTCTAACTTTGTCCCTAATTATCCCATTTGGCTCATTTTTTGCACGTACACTTTTGGTTTGTTTAGAAAGACAAATTTCTTTCGGCAACGTGAAAAAAAATTTTCTTCTCAATTATTTTCAACTTTGAAAAAAATTTTTCAAAAATTTTTTTTTGATACTAAAATTACATCTGGTGAACCCCAGAGATGCTCCAGTTCAAAGGATTTAAAAAAAAAAAAATTTAGGTAAAAAAAAAAATTTTGAAAAAATTTCGAAAAATGACGTCACAACCAGCAAAATCGACAAGAAATGCCTAGAAATGGGTGCTAGATCAGGCCATTTTTGAAATGCAAAAATTCACTTAACGTATACCCATCTTTAAATTGCTATAACTTTTTTTATAATTTTCCGATTCGGCTGAGCCTACATTTTTCTGACTCGTTAGGCTTTTCTACAAAAAATCTCTTTTGGTAAAAATTCTGTAAACCAATTTTTTATGGATTTTTTTTGCAAAATATGCCAAAAATTGGCGTTTTTTTCAACCCTTAAATTTTGGGTTCTTTCAAAACCTTTTATTGACACATCGCCATTTTTAAATTGCTATAACTTTTTTTCTAATCATCTGTTTTGACTCAGTCTACGTTTTTCTGACTCGTTAGGAGTTTCTGTAAAGAACCCTCTTTGTGCGAATAAAGAAAAAATATTTTTTTGCCTTTTTTTTTGCAAAACGTGACAAAAATAGTCTGAAAAATTTGTGGTTTTTGAAGGGTTTTCGCCAACTTTAAAATGCTCTAACTTTGTCCCTAATTATCCGTTTTGACTCAGACTACGTTCGCCAGTCTCGTTAGGACTTTTTGTAATGAACCCTCTTTGTGCGAATTCTGTAAAACAAATTTTTATTTCTTTTTTTTGCAAAAAACATTTTTAAAAATCGGTGTTTTTTCAATAGTCAAAATTTAAATTGCTCTTACTTTGTCCCTAATTATCCCACGTGGCCCATTTTTTGGATTTACACTCCAGAAGAGTATATAAACTTAGGCCTATAAGGGCGTCACGAAGAAAAATTTTTTTGCATTTTTTTTCATGCTAGATTTGCACACATATTTTTTCTTTTTAATAAATTTTTTGGATTTTTTGCTCTAACTTTGTCCCTAATTATCCCATTTGGCTCATTTTTTGCACGTACACTTTTGGTTTGTTTAGAAAGACAAATTTCTTTCGGCAACGTGAAAAAAAATTTTCTTCTCAATTATTTTCAACTTTGAAAAAAATTTTTCAAAAATTTTTTTTTGATACTAAAATTACATCTGGTGAACCCCAGAGATGCTCCAGTTCAAAGGATTTAAAAAAAAAAAAATTTAGGTAAAAAAAAAAATTTTGAAAAAATTTCGAAAAATGACGTCACAACCAGCAAAATCGACAAGAAATGCCTAGAAATGGGTGCTAGATCAGGCCATTTTTGAAATGCAAAAATTCACTTAACGTATACCCATCTTTAAATTGCTATAACTTTTTTTATAATTTTCCGATTCGGCTGAGCCTACATTTTTCTGACTCGTTAGGCTTTTCTACAAAAAATCTCTTTTGGTAAAAATTCTGTAAACCAATTTTTTATGGATTTTTTTTGCAAAATATGCCAAAAATTGGCGTTTTTTCAACCCTTAAATTTTGGGTTCTTTCAAAACCTTTTTTTGACACATCGCCATTTTTAAATTGCTATAACTTTTTTTCTAATCATCTGTTTTGACTCAGTCTACGTTTTTCTGACTCGTTAGGAGTTTCTGTAAAGAACCCTCTTTGTGCGAATAAAGAAAAAATATTTTTTTGCCTTTTTTTTTGCAAAACGTGACAAAAATAGTCTGAAAAATTTGTGGTTTTTGAAGGGTTTTCGCCAACTTTAAAATGCTCTAACTTTGTCCCTAATTATCCGTTTTGACTCAGACTACGTTCGCCAGTCTCGTTAGGACTTTTTGTAATGAACCCTCTTTGTGCGAATTCTGTAAAACAAATTTTTATTTCTTTTTTTTGCAAAAAACATTTTTAAAAATCGGTGTTTTTTCAATAGTCAAAATTTAAATTGCTCTTACTTTGTCCCTAATTATCCCACGTGGCCCATTTTTTGGATTTACACTCCAGAAGAGTATATAAACTTAGGCCTATAAGGGCGTCACGAAGAAAAATTTTTTTGCATTTTTTTTCATGCTAGATTTGCACACATATTTTTTCTTTTTAATAAATTTTTTGGATTTTTTGCTCTAACTTTGTCCCTAATTATCCCATTTGGCTCATTTTTTGCACGTACACTTTTGGTTTGTTTAGAAAGACAAATTTCTTTCGGCAACGTGAAAAAAAATTTTCTTCTCAATTATTTTCAACTTTGAAAAAAATTTTTCAAAAATTTTTTTTTGATACTAAAATTACATCTGGTGAACCCCAGAGATGCTCCAGTTCAAAGGATTTAAAAAAAAAAAAATTTAGGTAAAAAAAAAAATTTTGAAAAAATTTCGAAAAATGACGTCACAACCAGCAAAATCGACAAGAAATGCCTAGAAATGGGTGCTAGATCAGGCCATTTTTGAAATGCAAAAATTCACTTAACGTATACCCATCTTTAAATTGCTATAACTTTTTTTATAATTTTCCGATTCGGCTGAGCCTACATTTTTCTGACTCGTTAGGCTTTTCTACAAAAAATCTCTTTTGGTAAAAATTCTGTAAACCAATTTTTTATGGATTTTTTTTGCAAAATATGCCAAAAATTGGCGTTTTTTTCAACCCTTAAATTTTGGGTTCTTTCAAAACCTTTTATTGACACATCGCCATTTTTAAATTGCTATAACTTTTTTTCTAATCATCTGTTTTGACTCAGTCTACGTTTTTCTGACTCGTTAGGAGTTTCTGTAAAGAACCCTCTTTGTGCGAATAAAGAAAAAATATTTTTTTGCCTTTTTTTTTGCAAAACGTGACAAAAATAGTCTGAAAAATTTGTGGTTTTTGAAGGGTTTTCGCCAACTTTAAAATGCTCTAACTTTGTCCCTAATTATCCGTTTTGACTCAGACTACGTTCGCCAGTCTCGTTAGGACTTTTTGTAATGAACCCTCTTTGTGCGAATTCTGTAAAACAAATTTTTATTTCTTTTTTTTGCAAAAAACATTTTTAAAAATCGGTGTTTTTTCAATAGTCAAAATTTAAATTGCTCTTACTTTGTCCCTAATTATCCCACGTGGCCCATTTTTTGGATTTACACTCCAGAAGAGTATATAAACTTAGGCCTATAAGGGCGTCACGAAGAAAAATTTTTTTGCATTTTTTTTCATGCTAGATTTGCACACATATTTTTTCTTTTTAATAAATTTTTTGGATTTTTTGCTCTAACTTTGTCCCTAATTATCCCATTTGGCTCATTTTTTGCACGTACACTTTTGGTTTGTTTAGAAAGACAAATTTCTTTCGGCAACGTGAAAAAAAATTTTCTTCTCAATTATTTTCAACTTTGAAAAAAATTTTTCAAAAATTTTTTTTTGATACTAAAATTACATCTGGTGAACCCCAGAGATGCTCCAGTTCAAAGGATTTAAAAAAAAAAAAATTTAGGTAAAAAAAAAAATTTTGAAAAAATTTCGAAAAATGACGTCACAACCAGCAAAATCGACAAGAAATGCCTAGAAATGGGTGCTAGATCAGGCCATTTTTGAAATGCAAAAATTCACTTAACGTATACCCATCTTTAAATTGCTATAACTTTTTTTATAATTTTCCGATTCGGCTGAGCCTACATTTTTCTGACTCGTTAGGCTTTTCTACAAAAAATCTCTTTTGGTAAAAATTCTGTAAACCAATTTTTTATGGATTTTTTTTGCAAAATATGCCAAAAATTGGCGTTTTTTCAACCCTTAAATTTTGGGTTCTTTCAAAACCTTTTATTGACACATCGCCATTTTTAAATTGCTATAACTTTTTTTCTAATCATCTGTTTTGACTCAGTCTACGTTTTTCTGACTCGTTAGGAGTTTCTGTAAAGAACCCTCTTTGTGCGAATAAAGAAAAAAATATTTTTTTGCCTTTTTTTTTGCAAAACGTGACAAAAATAGTCTGAAAAATTTGTGGTTTTTGAAGGGTTTTCGCCAACTTTAAAATGCTCTAACTTTGTCCCTAATTATCCGTTTTGACTCAGACTACGTTCGCCAGTCTCGTTAGGACTTTTTGTAATGAACCCTCTTTGTGCGAATTCTGTAAAACAAATTTTTATTTCTTTTTTTTGCAAAAAACATTTTTAAAAATCGGTGTTTTTTCAATAGTCAAAATTTAAATTGCTCTTACTTTGTCCCTAATTATCCCACGTGGCCCATTTTTTGGATTTACACTCCAGAAGAGTATATAAACTTAGGCCTATAAGGGCGTCACGAAGAAAAATTTTTTTGCATTTTTTTTCATGCTAGATTTGCACACATATTTTTTCTTTTTAATAAATTTTTTGGATTTTTTGCTCTAACTTTGTCCCTAATTATCCCATTTGGCTCATTTTTTGCACGTACACTTTTGGTTTGTTTAGAAAGACAAATTTCTTTCGGCAACGTGAAAAAAAATTTTCTTCTCAATTATTTTCAACTTTGAAAAAAATTTTTCAAAAATTTTTTTTTGATACTAAAATTACATCTGGTGAACCCCAGAGATGCTCCAGTTCAAAGGATTTAAAAAAAAAAAAATTTAGGTAAAAAAAAAAATTTTGAAAAAATTTCGAAAAATGACGTCACAACCAGCAAAATCGACAAGAAATGCCTAGAAATGGGTGCTAGATCAGGCCATTTTTGAAATGCAAAAATTCACTTAACGTATACCCATCTTTAAATTGCTATAACTTTTTTTATAATTTTCCGATTCGGCTGAGCCTACATTTTTCTGACTCGTTAGGCTTTTCTACAAAAAATCTCTTTTGGTAAAAATTCTGTAAACCAATTTTTTATGGATTTTTTTTGCAAAATATGCCAAAAATTGGCGTTTTTTCAACCCTTAAATTTTGGGTTCTTTCAAAACCTTTTTTTGACACATCGCCATTTTTAAATTGCTATAACTTTTTTTCTAATCATCTGTTTTGACTCAGTCTACGTTTTTCTGACTCGTTAGGAGTTTCTGTAAAGAACCCTCTTTGTGCGAATAAAGAAAAAATATTTTTTTGCCTTTTTTTTTGCAAAACGTGACAAAAATAGTCTGAAAAATTTGTGGTTTTTGAAGGGTTTTCGCCAACTTTAAAATGCTCTAACTTTGTCCCTAATTATCCGTTTTGACTCAGACTACGTTCGCCAGTCTCGTTAGGACTTTTTGTAATGAACCCTCTTTGTGCGAATTCTGTAAAACAAATTTTTATTTCTTTTTTTTGCAAAAAACATTTTTAAAAATCGGTGTTTTTTCAATAGTCAAAATTTAAATTGCTCTTACTTTGTCCCTAATTATCCCACGTGGCCCATTTTTTGGATTTACACTCCAGAAGAGTATATAAACTTAGGCCTATAAGGGCGTCACGAAGAAAAATTTTTTTGCATTTTTTTTCATGCTAGATTTGCACACATATTTTTTCTTTTTAATAAATTTTTTGGATTTTTTGCTCTAACTTTGTCCCTAATTATCCCATTTGGCTCATTTTTTGCACGTACACTTTTGGTTTGTTTAGAAAGACAAATTTCTTTCGGCAACGTGAAAAAAAATTTTCTTCTCAATTATTTTCAACTTTGAAAAAAATTTTTCAAAAATTTTTTTTTGATACTAAAATTACATCTGGTGAACCCCAGAGATGCTCCAGTTCAAAGGATTTAAAAAAAAAAAAATTTAGGTAAAAAAAAAAATTTTGAAAAAATTTCGAAAAATGACGTCACAACCAGCAAAATCGACAAGAAATGCCTAGAAATGGGTGCTAGATCAGGCCATTTTTGAAATGCAAAAATTCACTTAACGTATACCCATCTTTAAATTGCTATAACTTTTTTTATAATTTTCCGATTCGGCTGAGCCTACATTTTTCTGACTCGTTAGGCTTTTCTACAAAAAATCTCTTTTGGTAAAAATTCTGTAAACCAATTTTTTATGGATTTTTTTTGCAAAATATGCCAAAAATTGGCGTTTTTTTCAACCCTTAAATTTTGGGTTCTTTCAAAACCTTTTTTTGACACATCGCCATTTTTAAATTGCTATAACTTTTTTTCTAATCATCTGTTTTGACTCAGTCTACGTTTTTCTGACTCGTTAGGAGTTTCTGCAAAGAACCCTCTTTGTGCGAATAAAGAAAAAATATTTTTTTGCCTTTTTTTTTGCAAAACGTGACAAAAATAGTCTGAAAAATTTGTGGTTTTTCAAGGGTTTTCGCCAACTTTAAAATGCTCTAACTTTGTCCCTAATTATCCGTTTTGACTCAGACTACGTTCGCCAGTCTCGTTAGGACTTTTTGTAATGAACCCTCTTTGTGCGAATTCTGTAAAACAAATTTTTATTTCTTTTTTTTGCAAAAAACATTTTTAAAAATCGGTGTTTTTTCAATAGTCAAAATTTAAATTGCTCTTACTTTGTCCCTAATTATCCCACGTGGCCCATTTTTTGGATTTACACTCCAGAAGAGTATATAAACTTAGGCCTATAAGGGCGTCACGAAGAAAAATTTTTTTGCATTTTTTTTCATGCTAGATTTGCACACATATTTTTTCTTTTTAATAAATTTTTTGGATTTTTTGCTTTAACTTTGTCCCTAATTATCCCATTTGGCTCATTTTTTGCACGTACACTTTTGGTTTGTTTAGAAAGACAAATTTCTTTCGGCAACGTGAAAAAAAATTTTCTTCTCAATTATTTTCAACTTTGAAAAAAATTTTTCAAAAATTTTTTTTTGATACTAAAATTACATCTGGTGAGCCCCAGAGATGCTCCAGTTCAAAGGATTTAAAAAAAAAAAAATTTAGGTAAAAAAAAAAATTTCGAAAAAATTTCGAAAAATGACGTCACAACCAGCAAAATCGACAAGAAATGCCTAGAAATGGGTGCTAGATCAGGCCATTTTTGAAATGCAAAAATTCACTTAACGTATACCCATCTTTAAATTGCTATAACTTTTTTTATAATTTTCCGATTCGGCTGAGCCTACATTTTTCTGACTCGTTAGGCTTTTCTACAAAAAATCTCTTTTGGTAAAAATTCTGTAAACCAATTTTTTATGGATTTTTTTTGCAAAATATGCCAAAAATTGGCGTTTTTTCAACCCTTAAATTTTGGGTTCTTTCAAAACCTTTTTTTGACACATCGCCATTTTTAAATTGCTATAACTTTTTTTCTAATCATCTGTTTTGACTCAGTCTACGTTTTTCTGACTCGTTAGGAGTTTCTGCAAAGAACCCTCTTTGTGCGAATAAAGAAAAAATATTTTTTTGCCTTTTTTTTTGCAAAACGTGACAAAAATAGTCTGAAAAATTTGTGGTTTTTCAAGGGTTTTCGCCAACTTTAAAATGCTCTAACTTTGTCCCTAATTATCCGTTTTGACTCAGACTACGTTCGCCAGTCTCGTTAGGACTTTTTGTAATGAACCCTCTTTGTGCGAATTCTGTAAAACAAATTTTTATTTCTTTTTTTTGCAAAAAACATTTTTAAAAATCGGTGTTTTTTCAATAGTCAAAATTTAAATTGCTCTTACTTTGTCCCTAATTATCCCACGTGGCCCATTTTTTGGATTTACACTCCAGAAGAGTATATAAACTTAGGCCTATAAGGGCGTCACGAAGAAAAATTTTTTTGCATTTTTTTTCATGCTAGATTTGCACACATATTTTTTCTTTTTAATAAATTTTTTGGATTTTTTGCTTTAACTTTGTCCCTAATTATCCCATTTGGCTCATTTTTTGCACGTACACTTTTGGTTTGTTTAGAAAGACAAATTTCTTTCGGCAACGTGAAAAAAAATTTTCTTCTCAATTATTTTCAACTTTGAAAAAAATTTTTCAAAAATTTTTTTTTGATACTAAAATTACATCTGGTGAGCCCCAGAGATGCTCCAGTTCAAAGGATTTAAAAAAAAAAAAATTTAGGTAAAAAAAAAAATTTCGAAAAAATTTCGAAAAATGACGTCACAACCAGCAAAATCGACAAGAAATGCCTAGAAATGGGTGCTAGATCAGGCCATTTTTGAAATGCAAAAATTCACTTAACGTATACCCATCTTTAAATTGCTATAACTTTTTTTATAATTTTCCGATTCGGCTGAGCCTACATTTTTCTGACTCGTTAGGCTTTTCTACAAAAAATCTCTTTTGGTAAAAATTCTGTAAACCAATTTTTTATGGATTTTTTTTGCAAAATATGCCAAAAATTGGCGTTTTTTTCAACCCTTAAATTTTGGGTTCTTTCAAAACCTTTTTTTGACACATCGCCATTTTTAAATTGCTATAACTTTTTTTCTAATCATCTGTTTTGACTCAGTCTACGTTTTTCTGACTCGTTAGGAGTTTCTGCAAAGAACCCTCTTTGTGCGAATAAAGAAAAAATATTTTTTTGCCTTTTTTTTTGCAAAACGTGACAAAAATAGTCTGAAAAATTTGTGGTTTTTCAAGGGTTTTCGCCAACTTTAAAATGCTCTAACTTTGTCCCTAATTATCCGTTTTGACTCAGACTACGTTCGCCAGTCTCGTTAGGACTTTTTGTAATGAACCCTCTTTGTGCGAATTCTGTAAAACAAATTTTTATTTCTTTTTTTTGCAAAAAACATTTTTAAAAATCGGTGTTTTTTCAATAGTCAAAATTTAAATTGCTCTTACTTTGTCCCTAATTATCCCACGTGGCCCATTTTTTGGATTTACACTCCAGAAGAGTATATAAACTTAGGCCTATAAGGGCGTCACGAAGAAAAATTTTTTTGCATTTTTTTTCATGCTAGATTTGCACACATATTTTTTCTTTTTAATAAATTTTTTGGATTTTTTGCTTTAACTTTGTCCCTAATTATCCCATTTGGCTCATTTTTTGCACGTACACTTTTGGTTTGTTTAGAAAGACAAATTTCTTTCGGCAACGTGAAAAAAAATTTTCTTCTCAATTATTTTCAACTTTGAAAAAAATTTTTCAAAAATTTTTTTTTGATACTAAAATTACATCTGGTGAGCCCCAGAGATGCTCCAGTTCAAAGGATTTAAAAAAAAAAAAATTTAGGTAAAAAAAAAAATTTCGAAAAAATTTCGAAAAATGACGTCACAACCAGCAAAATCGACAAGAAATGCCTAGAAATGGGTGCTAGATCAGGCCATTTTTGAAATGCAAAAATTCACTTAACGTATACCCATCTTTAAATTGCTATAACTTTTTTTATAATTTTCCGATTCGGCTGAGCCTACATTTTTCTGACTCGTTAGGCTTTTCTACAAAAAATCTCTTTTGGTAAAAATTCTGTAAACCAATTTTTTATGGATTTTTTTTGCAAAATATGCCAAAAATTGGCGTTTTTTCAACCCTTAAATTTTGGGTTCTTTCAAAACCTTTTTTTGACACATCGCCATTTTTAAATTGCTATAACTTTTTTTCTAATCATCTGTTTTGACTCAGTCTACGTTTTTCTGACTCGTTAGGAGTTTCTGCAAAGAACCCTCTTTGTGCGAATAAAGAAAAAATATTTTTTTGCCTTTTTTTTTGCAAAACGTGACAAAAATAGTCTGAAAAATTTGTGGTTTTTCAAGGGTTTTCGCCAACTTTAAAATGCTCTAACTTTGTCCCTAATTATCCGTTTTGACTCAGACTACGTTCGCCAGTCTCGTTAGGACTTTTTGTAATGAACCCTCTTTGTGCGAATTCTGTAAAACAAATTTTTATTTCTTTTTTTTGCAAAAAACATTTTTAAAAATCGGTGTTTTTTCAATAGTCAAAATTTAAATTGCTCTTACTTTGTCCCTAATTATCCCACGTGGCCCATTTTTTGGATTTACACTCCAGAAGAGTATATAAACTTAGGCCTATAAGGGCGTCACGAAGAAAAATTTTTTTGCATTTTTTTTCATGCTAGATTTGCACACATATTTTTTCTTTTTAATAAATTTTTTGGATTTTTTGCTTTAACTTTGTCCCTAATTATCCCATTTGGCTCATTTTTTGCACGTACACTTTTGGTTTGTTTAGAAAGACAAATTTCTTTCGGCAACGTGAAAAAAAATTTTCTTCTCAATTATTTTCAACTTTGAAAAAAATTTTTCAAAAATTTTTTTTTGATACTAAAATTACATCTGGTGAGCCCCAGAGATGCTCCAGTTCAAAGGATTTAAAAAAAAAAAAATTTAGGTAAAAAAAAAAATTTCGAAAAAATTTCGAAAAATGACGTCACAACCAGCAAAATCGACAAGAAATGCCTAGAAATGGGTGCTAGATCAGGCCATTTTTGAAATGCAAAAATTCACTTAACGTATACCCATCTTTAAATTGCTATAACTTTTTTTATAATTTTCCGATTCGGCTGAGCCTACATTTTTCTGACTCGTTAGGCTTTTCTACAAAAAATCTCTTTTGGTAAAAATTCTGTAAACCAATTTTTTATGGATTTTTTTTGCAAAATATGCCAAAAATTGGCGTTTTTTCAACCCTTAAATTTTGGGTTCTTTCAAAACCTTTTTTTGACACATCGCCATTTTTAAATTGCTATAACTTTTTTTCTAATCATCTGTTTTGACTCAGTCTACGTTTTTCTGACTCGTTAGGAGTTTCTGCAAAGAACCCTCTTTGTGCGAATAAAGAAAAAATATTTTTTTGCCTTTTTTTTTGCAAAACGTGACAAAAATAGTCTGAAAAATTTGTGGTTTTTCAAGGGTTTTCGCCAACTTTAAAATGCTCTAACTTTGTCCCTAATTATCCGTTTTGACTCAGACTACGTTCGCCAGTCTCGTTAGGACTTTTTGTAATGAACCCTCTTTGTGCGAATTCTGTAAAACAAATTTTTATTTCTTTTTTTTGCAAAAAACATTTTTAAAAATCGGTGTTTTTTCAATAGTCAAAATTTAAATTGCTCTTACTTTGTCCCTAATTATCCCACGTGGCCCATTTTTTGGATTTACACTCCAGAAGAGTATATAAACTTAGGCCTATAAGGGCGTCACGAAGAAAAATTTTTTTGCATTTTTTTTCATGCTAGATTTGCACACATATTTTTTCTTTTTAATAAATTTTTTGGATTTTTTGCTTTAACTTTGTCCCTAATTATCCCATTTGGCTCATTTTTTGCACGTACACTTTTGGTTTGTTTAGAAAGACAAATTTCTTTCGGCAACGTGAAAAAAAATTTTCTTCTCAATTATTTTCAACTTTGAAAAAAATTTTTCAAAAATTTTTTTTTGATACTAAAATTACATCTGGTGAGCCCCAGAGATGCTCCAGTTCAAAGGATTTAAAAAAAAAAAAATTTAGGTAAAAAAAAAAATTTCGAAAAAATTTCGAAAAATGACGTCACAACCAGCAAAATCGACAAGAAATGCCTAGAAATGGGTGCTAGATCAGGCCATTTTTGAAATGCAAAAATTCACTTAACGTATACCCATCTTTAAATTGCTATAACTTTTTTTATAATTTTCCGATTCGGCTGAGCCTACATTTTTCTGACTCGTTAGGCTTTTCTACAAAAAATCTCTTTTGGTAAAAATTCTGTAAACCAATTTTTTATGGATTTTTTTTGCAAAATATGCCAAAAATTGGCGTTTTTTCAACCCTTAAATTTTGGGTTCTTTCAAAACCTTTTTTTGACACATCGCCATTTTTAAATTGCTATAACTTTTTTTCTAATCATCTGTTTTGACTCAGTCTACGTTTTTCTGACTCGTTAGGAGTTTCTGCAAAGAACCCTCTTTGTGCGAATAAAGAAAAAATATTTTTTTGCCTTTTTTTTTGCAAAACGTGACAAAAATAGTCTGAAAAATTTGTGGTTTTTCAAGGGTTTTCGCCAACTTTAAAATGCTCTAACTTTGTCCCTAATTATCCGTTTTGACTCAGACTACGTTCGCCAGTCTCGTTAGGACTTTTTGTAATGAACCCTCTTTGTGCGAATTCTGTAAAACAAATTTTTATTTCTTTTTTTTGCAAAAAACATTTTTAAAAATCGGTGTTTTTTCAATAGTCAAAATTTAAATTGCTCTTACTTTGTCCCTAATTATCCCACGTGGCCCATTTTTTGGATTTACACTCCAGAAGAGTATATAAACTTAGGCCTATAAGGGCGTCACGAAGAAAAATTTTTTTGCATTTTTTTTCATGCTAGATTTGCACACATATTTTTTCTTTTTAATAAATTTTTTGGATTTTTTGCTTTAACTTTGTCCCTAATTATCCCATTTGGCTCATTTTTTGCACGTACACTTTTGGTTTGTTTAGAAAGACAAATTTCTTTCGGCAACGTGAAAAAAAATTTTCTTCTCAATTATTTTCAACTTTGAAAAAAATTTTTCAAAAATTTTTTTTTGATACTAAAATTACATCTGGTGAGCCCCAGAGATGCTCCAGTTCAAAGGATTTAAAAAAAAAAAAATTTAGGTAAAAAAAAAAATTTCGAAAAAATTTCGAAAAATGACGTCACAACCAGCAAAATCGACAAGAAATGCCTAGAAATGGGTGCTAGATCAGGCCATTTTTGAAATGCAAAAATTCACTTAACGTATACCCATCTTTAAATTGCTATAACTTTTTTTATAATTTTCCGATTCGGCTGAGCCTACATTTTTCTGACTCGTTAGGCTTTTCTACAAAAAATCTCTTTTGGTAAAAATTCTGTAAACCAATTTTTTATGGATTTTTTTTGCAAAATATGCCAAAAATTGGCGTTTTTTCAACCCTTAAATTTTGGGTTCTTTCAAAACCTTTTTTTGACACATCGCCATTTTTAAATTGCTATAACTTTTTTTCTAATCATCTGTTTTGACTCAGTCTACGTTTTTCTGACTCGTTAGGAGTTTCTGCAAAGAACCCTCTTTGTGCGAATAAAGAAAAAATATTTTTTTGCCTTTTTTTTTGCAAAACGTGACAAAAATAGTCTGAAAAATTTGTGGTTTTTCAAGGGTTTTCGCCAACTTTAAAATGCTCTAACTTTGTCCCTAATTATCCGTTTTGACTCAGACTACGTTCGCCAGTCTCGTTAGGACTTTTTGTAATGAACCCTCTTTGTGCGAATTCTGTAAAACAAATTTTTATTTCTTTTTTTTGCAAAAAACATTTTTAAAAATCGGTGTTTTTTCAATAGTCAAAATTTAAATTGCTCTTACTTTGTCCCTAATTATCCCACGTGGCCCATTTTTTGGATTTACACTCCAGAAGAGTATATAAACTTAGGCCTATAAGGGCGTCACGAAGAAAAATTTTTTTGCATTTTTTTTCATGCTAGATTTGCACACATATTTTTTCTTTTTAATAAATTTTTTGGATTTTTTGCTTTAACTTTGTCCCTAATTATCCCATTTGGCTCATTTTTTGCACGTACACTTTTGGTTTGTTTAGAAAGACAAATTTCTTTCGGCAACGTGAAAAAAAATTTTCTTCTCAATTATTTTCAACTTTGAAAAAAATTTTTCAAAAATTTTTTTTTGATACTAAAATTACATCTGGTGAGCCCCAGAGATGCTCCAGTTCAAAGGATTTAAAAAAAAAAAAATTTAGGTAAAAAAAAAAATTTCGAAAAAATTTCGAAAAATGACGTCACAACCAGCAAAATCGACAAGAAATGCCTAGAAATGGGTGCTAGATCAGGCCATTTTTGAAATGCAAAAATTCACTTAACGTATACCCATCTTTAAATTGCTATAACTTTTTTTATAATTTTCCGATTCGGCTGAGCCTACATTTTTCTGACTCGTTAGGCTTTTCTACAAAAAATCTCTTTTGGTAAAAATTCTGTAAACCAATTTTTTATGGATTTTTTTTGCAAAATATGCCAAAAATTGGCGTTTTTTCAACCCTTAAATTTTGGGTTCTTTCAAAACCTTTTTTTGACACATCGCCATTTTTAAATTGCTATAACTTTTTTTCTAATCATCTGTTTTGACTCAGTCTACGTTTTTCTGACTCGTTAGGAGTTTCTGCAAAGAACCCTCTTTGTGCGAATAAAGAAAAAATATTTTTTTGCCTTTTTTTTTGCAAAACGTGACAAAAATAGTCTGAAAAATTTGTGGTTTTTCAAGGGTTTTCGCCAACTTTAAAATGCTCTAACTTTGTCCCTAATTATCCGTTTTGACTCAGACTACGTTCGCCAGTCTCGTTAGGACTTTTTGTAATGAACCCTCTTTGTGCGAATTCTGTAAAACAAATTTTTATTTCTTTTTTTTGCAAAAAACATTTTTAAAAATCGGTGTTTTTTCAATAGTCAAAATTTAAATTGCTCTTACTTTGTCCCTAATTATCCCACGTGGCCCATTTTTTGGATTTACACTCCAGAAGAGTATATAAACTTAGGCCTATAAGGGCGTCACGAAGAAAAATTTTTTTGCATTTTTTTTCATGCTAGATTTGCACACATATTTTTTCTTTTTAATAAATTTTTTGGATTTTTTGCTTTAACTTTGTCCCTAATTATCCCATTTGGCTCATTTTTTGCACGTACACTTTTGGTTTGTTTAGAAAGACAAATTTCTTTCGGCAACGTGAAAAAAAATTTTCTTCTCAATTATTTTCAACTTTGAAAAAAATTTTTCAAAAATTTTTTTTTGATACTAAAATTACATCTGGTGAGCCCCAGAGATGCTCCAGTTCAAAGGATTTAAAAAAAAAAAAATTTAGGTAAAAAAAAAAATTTCGAAAAAATTTCGAAAAATGACGTCACAACCAGCAAAATCGACAAGAAATGCCTAGAAATGGGTGCTAGATCAGGCCATTTTTGAAATGCAAAAATTCACTTAACGTATACCCATCTTTAAATTGCTATAACTTTTTTTATAATTTTCCGATTCGGCTGAGCCTACATTTTTCTGACTCGTTAGGCTTTTCTACAAAAAATCTCTTTTGGTAAAAATTCTGTAAACCAATTTTTTATGGATTTTTTTTGCAAAATATGCCAAAAATTGGCGTTTTTTCAACCCTTAAATTTTGGGTTCTTTCAAAACCTTTTTTTGACACATCGCCATTTTTAAATTGCTATAACTTTTTTTCTAATCATCTGTTTTGACTCAGTCTACGTTTTTCTGACTCGTTAGGAGTTTCTGCAAAGAACCCTCTTTGTGCGAATAAAGAAAAAATATTTTTTTGCCTTTTTTTTTGCAAAACGTGACAAAAATAGTCTGAAAAATTTGTGGTTTTTCAAGGGTTTTCGCCAACTTTAAAATGCTCTAACTTTGTCCCTAATTATCCGTTTTGACTCAGACTACGTTCGCCAGTCTCGTTAGGACTTTTTGTAATGAACCCTCTTTGTGCGAATTCTGTAAAACAAATTTTTATTTCTTTTTTTTGCAAAAAACATTTTTAAAAATCGGTGTTTTTTCAATAGTCAAAATTTAAATTGCTCTTACTTTGTCCCTAATTATCCCACGTGGCCCATTTTTTGGATTTACACTCCAGAAGAGTATATAAACTTAGGCCTATAAGGGCGTCACGAAGAAAAATTTTTTTGCATTTTTTTTCATGCTAGATTTGCACACATATTTTTTCTTTTTAATAAATTTTTTGGATTTTTTGCTTTAACTTTGTCCCTAATTATCCCATTTGGCTCATTTTTTGCACGTACACTTTTGGTTTGTTTAGAAAGACAAATTTCTTTCGGCAACGTGAAAAAAAATTTTCTTCTCAATTATTTTCAACTTTGAAAAAAATTTTTCAAAAATTTTTTTTTGATACTAAAATTACATCTGGTGAGCCCCAGAGATGCTCCAGTTCAAAGGATTTAAAAAAAAAAAAATTTAGGTAAAAAAAAAAATTTCGAAAAAATTTCGAAAAATGACGTCACAACCAGCAAAATCGACAAGAAATGCCTAGAAATGGGTGCTAGATCAGGCCATTTTTGAAATGCAAAAATTCACTTAACGTATACCCATCTTTAAATTGCTATAACTTTTTTTATAATTTTCCGATTCGGCTGAGCCTACATTTTTCTGACTCGTTAGGCTTTTCTACAAAAAATCTCTTTTGGTAAAAATTCTGTAAACCAATTTTTTATGGATTTTTTTTGCAAAATATGCCAAAAATTGGCGTTTTTTCAACCCTTAAATTTTGGGTTCTTTCAAAACCTTTTTTTGACACATCGCCATTTTTAAATTGCTATAACTTTTTTTCTAATCATCTGTTTTGACTCAGTCTACGTTTTTCTGACTCGTTAGGAGTTTCTGCAAAGAACCCTCTTTGTGCGAATAAAGAAAAAATATTTTTTTGCCTTTTTTTTTGCAAAACGTGACAAAAATAGTCTGAAAAATTTGTGGTTTTTCAAGGGTTTTCGCCAACTTTAAAATGCTCTAACTTTGTCCCTAATTATCCGTTTTGACTCAGACTACGTTCGCCAGTCTCGTTAGGACTTTTTGTAATGAACCCTCTTTGTGCGAATTCTGTAAAACAAATTTTTATTTCTTTTTTTTGCAAAAAACATTTTTAAAAATCGGTGTTTTTTCAATAGTCAAAATTTAAATTGCTCTTACTTTGTCCCTAATTATCCCACGTGGCCCATTTTTTGGATTTACACTCCAGAAGAGTATATAAACTTAGGCCTATAAGGGCGTCACGAAGAAAAATTTTTTTGCATTTTTTTTCATGCTAGATTTGCACACATATTTTTTCTTTTTAATAAATTTTTTGGATTTTTTGCTTTAACTTTGTCCCTAATTATCCCATTTGGCTCATTTTTTGCACGTACACTTTTGGTTTGTTTAGAAAGACAAATTTCTTTCGGCAACGTGAAAAAAAATTTTCTTCTCAATTATTTTCAACTTTGAAAAAAATTTTTCAAAAATTTTTTTTTGATACTAAAATTACATCTGGTGAGCCCCAGAGATGCTCCAGTTCAAAGGATTTAAAAAAAAAAAAATTTAGGTAAAAAAAAAAATTTCGAAAAAATTTCGAAAAATGACGTCACAACCAGCAAAATCGACAAGAAATGCCTAGAAATGGGTGCTAGATCAGGCCATTTTTGAAATGCAAAAATTCACTTAACGTATACCCATCTTTAAATTGCTATAACTTTTTTTTATAATTTTCCGATTCGGCTGAGCCTACATTTTTCTGACTCGTTAGGCTTTTCTACAAAAAATCTCTTTTGGTAAAAATTCTGTAAACCAATTTTTTATGGATTTTTTTTGCAAAATATGCCAAAAATTGGCGTTTTTTTCAACCCTTAAATTTTGGGTTCTTTCAAAACCTTTTTTTGACACATCGCCATTTTTAAATTGCTATAACTTTTTTTCTAATCATCTGTTTTGACTCAGTCTACGTTTTTCTGACTCGTTAGGAGTTTCTGCAAAGAACCCTCTTTGTGCGAATAAAGAAAAAATATTTTTTTGCCTTTTTTTTTGCAAAACGTGACAAAAATAGTCTGAAAAATTTGTGGTTTTTCAAGGGTTTTCGCCAACTTTAAAATGCTCTAACTTTGTCCCTAATTATCCGTTTTGACTCAGACTACGTTCGCCAGTCTCGTTAGGACTTTTTGTAATGAACCCTCTTTGTGCGAATTCTGTAAAACAAATTTTTATTTCTTTTTTTTGCAAAAAACATTTTTAAAAATCGGTGTTTTTTCAATAGTCAAAATTTAAATTGCTCTTACTTTGTCCCTAATTATCCCACGTGGCCCATTTTTTGGATTTACACTCCAGAAGAGTATATAAACTTAGGCCTATAAGGGCGTCACGAAGAAAAATTTTTTTGCATTTTTTTTCATGCTAGATTTGCACACATATTTTTTCTTTTTAATAAATTTTTTGGATTTTTTGCTTTAACTTTGTCCCTAATTATCCCATTTGGCTCATTTTTTGCACGTACACTTTTGGTTTGTTTAGAAAGACAAATTTCTTTCGGCAACGTGAAAAAAAATTTTCTTCTCAATTATTTTCAACTTTGAAAAAAATTTTTCAAAAATTTTTTTTTTGATACTAAAATTACATCTGGTGAGCCCCAGAGATGCTCCAGTTCAAAGGATTTAAAAAAAAAAAAATTTAGGTAAAAAAAAAAATTTCGAAAAAATTTCGAAAAATGACGTCACAACCAGCAAAATCGACAAGAAATGCCTAGAAATGGGTGCTAGATCAGGCCATTTTTGAAATGCAAAAATTCACTTAACGTATACCCATCTTTAAATTGCTATAACTTTTTTTATAATTTTCCGATTCGGCTGAGCCTACATTTTTCTGACTCGTTAGGCTTTTCTACAAAAAATCTCTTTTGGTAAAAATTCTGTAAACCAATTTTTTATGGATTTTTTTTGCAAAATATGCCAAAAATTGGCGTTTTTTCAACCCTTAAATTTTGGGTTCTTTCAAAACCTTTTTTTGACACATCGCCATTTTTAAATTGCTATAACTTTTTTTCTAATCATCTGTTTTGACTCAGTCTACGTTTTTCTGACTCGTTAGGAGTTTCTGCAAAGAACCCTCTTTGTGCGAATAAAGAAAAAATATTTTTTTGCCTTTTTTTTTTGCAAAACGTGACAAAAATAGTCTGAAAAATTTGTGGTTTTTCAAGGGTTTTCGCCAACTTTAAAATGCTCTAACTTTGTCCCTAATTATCCGTTTTGACTCAGACTACGTTCGCCAGTCTCGTTAGGACTTTTTGTAATGAACCCTCTTTGTGCGAATTCTGTAAAACAAATTTTTATTTCTTTTTTTTGCAAAAAACATTTTTAAAAATCGGTGTTTTTTCAATAGTCAAAATTTAAATTGCTCTTACTTTGTCCCTAATTATCCCACGTGGCCCATTTTTTGGATTTACACTCCAGAAGAGTATATAAACTTAGGCCTATAAGGGCGTCACGAAGAAAAATTTTTTTGCATTTTTTTTCATGCTAGATTTGCACACATATTTTTTCTTTTTAATAAATTTTTTGGATTTTTTGCTTTAACTTTGTCCCTAATTATCCCATTTGGCTCATTTTTTGCACGTACACTTTTGGTTTGTTTAGAAAGACAAATTTCTTTCGGCAACGTGAAAAAAAATTTTCTTCTCAATTATTTTCAACTTTGAAAAAAATTTTTCAAAAATTTTTTTTTGATACTAAAATTACATCTGGTGAGCCCCAGAGATGCTCCAGTTCAAAGGATTTAAAAAAAAAAAAATTTAGGTAAAAAAAAAAATTTCGAAAAAATTTCGAAAAATGACGTCACAACCAGCAAAATCGACAAGAAATGCCTAGAAATGGGTGCTAGATCAGGCCATTTTTGAAATGCAAAAAATTCACTTAACGTATACCCATCTTTAAATTGCTATAACTTTTTTTATAATTTTCCGATTCGGCTGAGCCTACATTTTTCTGACTCGTTAGGCTTTTCTACAAAAAATCTCTTTTGGTAAAAATTCTGTAAACCAATTTTTTATGGATTTTTTTTGCAAAATATGCCAAAAATTGGCGTTTTTTCAACCCTTAAATTTTGGGTTCTTTCAAAACCTTTTTTTGACACATCGCCATTTTTAAATTGCTATAACTTTTTTTCTAATCATCTGTTTTGACTCAGTCTACGTTTTTCTGACTCGTTAGGAGTTTCTGCAAAGAACCCTCTTTGTGCGAATAAAGAAAAAATATTTTTTTGCCTTTTTTTTTGCAAAACGTGACAAAAATAGTCTGAAAAATTTGTGGTTTTTCAAGGGTTTTCGCCAACTTTAAAATGCTCTAACTTTGTCCCTAATTATCCGTTTTGACTCAGACTACGTTCGCCAGTCTCGTTAGGACTTTTTGTAATGAACCCTCTTTGTGCGAATTCTGTAAAACAAATTTTTATTTCTTTTTTTTGCAAAAAACATTTTTAAAAATCGGTGTTTTTTCAATAGTCAAAATTTAAATTGCTCTTACTTTGTCCCTAATTATCCCACGTGGCCCATTTTTTGGATTTACACTCCAGAAGAGTATATAAACTTAGGCCTATAAGGGCGTCACGAAGAAAAATTTTTTTGCATTTTTTTTCATGCTAGATTTGCACACATATTTTTTCTTTTTAATAAATTTTTTGGATTTTTTGCTTTAACTTTGTCCCTAATTATCCCATTTGGCTCATTTTTTGCACGTACACTTTTGGTTTGTTTAGAAAGACAAATTTCTTTCGGCAACGTGAAAAAAAATTTTCTTCTCAATTATTTTCAACTTTGAAAAAAATTTTTCAAAAATTTTTTTTTGATACTAAAATTACATCTGGTGAGCCCCAGAGATGCTCCAGTTCAAAGGATTTAAAAAAAAAAAAATTTAGGTAAAAAAAAAAATTTCGAAAAAATTTCGAAAAATGACGTCACAACCAGCAAAATCGACAAGAAATGCCTAGAAATGGGTGCTAGATCAGGCCATTTTTGAAATGCAAAAATTCACTTAACGTATACCCATCTTTAAATTGCTATAACTTTTTTTATAATTTTCCGATTCGGCTGAGCCTACATTTTTCTGACTCGTTAGGCTTTTCTACAAAAAATCTCTTTTGGTAAAAATTCTGTAAACCAATTTTTTATGGATTTTTTTTGCAAAATATGCCAAAAATTGGCGTTTTTTCAACCCTTAAATTTTGGGTTCTTTCAAAACCTTTTTTTGACACATCGCCATTTTTAAATTGCTATAACTTTTTTTCTAATCATCTGTTTTGACTCAGTCTACGTTTTTCTGACTCGTTAGGAGTTTCTGCAAAGAACCCTCTTTGTGCGAATAAAGAAAAAATATTTTTTTGCCTTTTTTTTTGCAAAACGTGACAAAAATAGTCTGAAAAATTTGTGGTTTTTCAAGGGTTTTCGCCAACTTTAAAATGCTCTAACTTTGTCCCTAATTATCCGTTTTGACTCAGACTACGTTCGCCAGTCTCGTTAGGACTTTTTGTAATGAACCCTCTTTGTGCGAATTCTGTAAAACAAATTTTTATTTCTTTTTTTTGCAAAAAACATTTTTAAAAATCGGTGTTTTTTCAATAGTCAAAATTTAAATTGCTCTTACTTTGTCCCTAATTATCCCACGTGGCCCATTTTTTGGATTTACACTCCAGAAGAGTATATAAACTTAGGCCTATAAGGGCGTCACGAAGAAAAATTTTTTTGCATTTTTTTTCATGCTAGATTTGCACACATATTTTTTCTTTTTAATAAATTTTTTGGATTTTTTGCTTTAACTTTGTCCCTAATTATCCCATTTGGCTCATTTTTTGCACGTACACTTTTGGTTTGTTTAGAAAGACAAATTTCTTTCGGCAACGTGAAAAAAAATTTTCTTCTCAATTATTTTCAACTTTGAAAAAAATTTTTCAAAAATTTTTTTTTGATACTAAAATTACATCTGGTGAGCCCCAGAGATGCTCCAGTTCAAAGGATTTAAAAAAAAAAAAAATTTAGGTAAAAAAAAAAATTTCGAAAAAATTTCGAAAAATGACGTCACAACCAGCAAAATCGACAAGAAATGCCTAGAAATGGGTGCTAGATCAGGCCATTTTTGAAATGCAAAAATTCACTTAACGTATACCCATCTTTAAATTGCTATAACTTTTTTTATAATTTTCCGATTCGGCTGAGCCTACATTTTTCTGACTCGTTAGGCTTTTCTACAAAAAATCTCTTTTGGTAAAAATTCTGTAAACCAATTTTTTATGGATTTTTTTTGCAAAATATGCCAAAAATTGGCGTTTTTTCAACCCTTAAATTTTGGGTTCTTTCAAAACCTTTTTTTGACACATCGCCATTTTTAAATTGCTATAACTTTTTTTCTAATCATCTGTTTTGACTCAGTCTACGTTTTTCTGACTCGTTAGGAGTTTCTGCAAAGAACCCTCTTTGTGCGAATAAAGAAAAAATATTTTTTTGCCTTTTTTTTTTGCAAAACGTGACAAAAATAGTCTGAAAAATTTGTGGTTTTTCAAGGGTTTTCGCCAACTTTAAAATGCTCTAACTTTGTCCCTAATTATCCGTTTTGACTCAGACTACGTTCGCCAGTCTCGTTAGGACTTTTTGTAATGAACCCTCTTTGTGCGAATTCTGTAAAACAAATTTTTATTTCTTTTTTTTGCAAAAAACATTTTTAAAAATCGGTGTTTTTTCAATAGTCAAAATTTAAATTGCTCTTACTTTGTCCCTAATTATCCCACGTGGCCCATTTTTTGGATTTACACTCCAGAAGAGTATATAAACTTAGGCCTATAAGGGCGTCACGAAGAAAAATTTTTTTGCATTTTTTTTCATGCTAGATTTGCACACATATTTTTTCTTTTTAATAAATTTTTTGGATTTTTTTGCTTTAACTTTGTCCCTAATTATCCCATTTGGCTCATTTTTTGCACGTACACTTTTGGTTTGTTTAGAAAGACAAATTTCTTTCGGCAACGTGAAAAAAAATTTTCTTCTCAATTATTTTCAACTTTGAAAAAAATTTTTCAAAAATTTTTTTTTGATACTAAAATTACATCTGGTGAGCCCCAGAGATGCTCCAGTTCAAAGGATTTAAAAAAAAAAAAATTTAGGTAAAAAAAAAAATTTCGAAAAAATTTCGAAAAATGACGTCACAACCAGCAAAATCGACAAGAAATGCCTAGAAATGGGTGCTAGATCAGGCCATTTTTGAAATGCAAAAATTCACTTAACGTATACCCATCTTTAAATTGCTATAACTTTTTTTATAATTTTCCGATTCGGCTGAGCCTACATTTTTCTGACTCGTTAGGCTTTTCTACAAAAAATCTCTTTTGGTAAAAATTCTGTAAACCAATTTTTTATGGATTTTTTTTGCAAAATATGCCAAAAATTGGCGTTTTTTCAACCCTTAAATTTTGGGTTCTTTCAAAACCTTTTTTTGACACATCGCCATTTTTAAATTGCTATAACTTTTTTTCTAATCATCTGTTTTGACTCAGTCTACGTTTTTCTGACTCGTTAGGAGTTTCTGCAAAGAACCCTCTTTGTGCGAATAAAGAAAAAATATTTTTTTGCCTTTTTTTTTGCAAAACGTGACAAAAATAGTCTGAAAAATTTGTGGTTTTTCAAGGGTTTTCGCCAACTTTAAAATGCTCTAACTTTGTCCCTAATTATCCGTTTTGACTCAGACTACGTTCGCCAGTCTCGTTAGGACTTTTTGTAATGAACCCTCTTTGTGCGAATTCTGTAAAACAAATTTTTATTTCTTTTTTTTGCAAAAAACATTTTTAAAAATCGGTGTTTTTTCAATAGTCAAAATTTAAATTGCTCTTACTTTGTCCCTAATTATCCCACGTGGCCCATTTTTTGGATTTACACTCCAGAAGAGTATATAAACTTAGGCCTATAAGGGCGTCACGAAGAAAAATTTTTTTGCATTTTTTTTCATGCTAGATTTGCACACATATTTTTTCTTTTTAATAAATTTTTTGGATTTTTTGCTTTAACTTTGTCCCTAATTATCCCATTTGGCTCATTTTTTGCACGTACACTTTTGGTTTGTTTAGAAAGACAAATTTCTTTCGGCAACGTGAAAAAAAATTTTCTTCTCAATTATTTTCAACTTTGAAAAAAATTTTTCAAAAATTTTTTTTTGATACTAAAATTACATCTGGTGAGCCCCAGAGATGCTCCAGTTCAAAGGATTTAAAAAAAAAAAAATTAGGTAAAAAAAAAAATTTCGAAAAAATTTCGAAAAATGACGTCACAACCAGCAAAATCGACAAGAAATGCCTAGAAATGGGTGCTAGATCAGGCCATTTTTGAAATGCAAAAATTCACTTAACGTATACCCATCTTTAAATTGCTATAACTTTTTTTATAATTTTCCGATTCGGCTGAGCCTACATTTTTCTGACTCGTTAGGCTTTTCTACAAAAAATCTCTTTTGGTAAAAATTCTGTAAACCAATTTTTTATGGATTTTTTTTGCAAAATATGCCAAAAATTGGCGTTTTTTCAACCCTTAAATTTTGGGTTCTTTCAAAACCTTTTTTTGACACATCGCCATTTTTAAATTGCTATAACTTTTTTTCTAATCATCTGTTTTGACTCAGTCTACGTTTTTCTGACTCGTTAGGAGTTTCTGCAAAGAACCCTCTTTGTGCGAATAAAGAAAAAAATATTTTTTTGCCTTTTTTTTTGCAAAACGTGACAAAAATAGTCTGAAAAATTTGTGGTTTTTCAAGGGTTTTCGCCAACTTTAAAATGCTCTAACTTTGTCCCTAATTATCCGTTTTGACTCAGACTACGTTCGCCAGTCTCGTTAGGACTTTTTGTAATGAACCCTCTTTGTGCGAATTCTGTAAAACAAATTTTTATTTCTTTTTTTTGCAAAAAACATTTTTAAAAATCGGTGTTTTTTCAATAGTCAAAATTTAAATTGCTCTTACTTTGTCCCTAATTATCCCACGTGGCCCATTTTTTGGATTTACACTCCAGAAGAGTATATAAACTTAGGCCTATAAGGGCGTCACGAAGAAAAATTTTTTTGCATTTTTTTTCATGCTAGATTTGCACACATATTTTTTCTTTTTAATAAATTTTTTGGATTTTTTGCTTTAACTTTGTCCCTAATTATCCCATTTGGCTCATTTTTTGCACGTACACTTTTGGTTTGTTTAGAAAGACAAATTTCTTTCGGCAACGTGAAAAAAAATTTTCTTCTCAATTATTTTCAACTTTGAAAAAAATTTTTCAAAAATTTTTTTTTGATACTAAAATTACATCTGGTGAGCCCCAGAGATGCTCCAGTTCAAAGGATTTAAAAAAAAAAAAATTTAGGTAAAAAAAAAAATTTCGAAAAAATTTCGAAAAATGACGTCACAACCAGCAAAATCGACAAGAAATGCCTAGAAATGGGTGCTAGATCAGGCCATTTTTGAAATGCAAAAATTCACTTAACGTATACCCATCTTTAAATTGCTATAACTTTTTTTATAATTTTCCGATTCGGCTGAGCCTACATTTTTCTGACTCGTTAGGCTTTTCTACAAAAAATCTCTTTTGGTAAAAATTCTGTAAACCAATTTTTTATGGATTTTTTTTGCAAAATATGCCAAAAATTGGCGTTTTTTCAACCCTTAAATTTTGGGTTCTTTCAAAACCTTTTTTTGACACATCGCCATTTTTAAATTGCTATAACTTTTTTTCTAATCATCTGTTTTGACTCAGTCTACGTTTTTCTGACTCGTTAGGAGTTTCTGCAAAGAACCCTCTTTGTGCGAATAAAGAAAAAATATTTTTTTGCCTTTTTTTTTGCAAAACGTGACAAAAATAGTCTGAAAAATTTGTGGTTTTTCAAGGGTTTTCGCCAACTTTAAAATGCTCTAACTTTGTCCCTAATTATCCGTTTTGACTCAGACTACGTTCGCCAGTCTCGTTAGGACTTTTTGTAATGAACCCTCTTTGTGCGAATTCTGTAAAACAAATTTTTATTTCTTTTTTTTGCAAAAAACATTTTTAAAAATCGGTGTTTTTTCAATAGTCAAAATTTAAATTGCTCTTACTTTGTCCCTAATTATCCCACGTGGCCCATTTTTTGGATTTACACTCCAGAAGAGTATATAAACTTAGGCCTATAAGGGCGTCACGAAGAAAAATTTTTTTGCATTTTTTTTCATGCTAGATTTGCACACATATTTTTTCTTTTTAATAAATTTTTTGGATTTTTTGCTTTAACTTTGTCCCTAATTATCCCATTTGGCTCATTTTTTGCACGTACACTTTTGGTTTGTTTAGAAAGACAAATTTCTTTCGGCAACGTGAAAAAAAATTTTCTTCTCAATTATTTTCAACTTTGAAAAAAATTTTTCAAAAATTTTTTTTTGATACTAAAATTACATCTGGTGAGCCCCAGAGATGCTCCAGTTCAAAGGATTTAAAAAAAAAAAAATTTAGGTAAAAAAAAAAATTTCGAAAAAATTTCGAAAAATGACGTCACAACCAGCAAAATCGACAAGAAATGCCTAGAAATGGGTGCTAGATCAGGCCATTTTTGAAATGCAAAAATTCACTTAACGTATACCCATCTTTAAATTGCTATAACTTTTTTTATAATTTTCCGATTCGGCTGAGCCTACATTTTTCTGACTCGTTAGGCTTTTCTACAAAAAATCTCTTTTGGTAAAAATTCTGTAAACCAATTTTTTATGGATTTTTTTTGCAAAATATGCCAAAAATTGGCGTTTTTTCAACCCTTAAATTTTGGGTTCTTTCAAAACCTTTTTTTGACACATCGCCATTTTTAAATTGCTATAACTTTTTTTCTAATCATCTGTTTTGACTCAGTCTACGTTTTTCTGACTCGTTAGGAGTTTCTGCAAAGAACCCTCTTTGTGCGAATAAAGAAAAAATATTTTTTTTGCCTTTTTTTTTGCAAAACGTGACAAAAATAGTCTGAAAAATTTGTGGTTTTTCAAGGGTTTTCGCCAACTTTAAAATGCTCTAACTTTGTCCCTAATTATTCCGTTTTTGACTCAGACTACGTTCGCCAGTCTCGTTAGGACTTTTTGTAATGAACCCTCTTTGTGCGAATTCTGTAAAACAAATTTTTATTTCTTTTTTTTGCAAAAAAACATTTTTAAAAATCGGTGTTTTTTCAATAGTCAAAATTTAAATTGCTCTTACTTTGTCCCTAATTATCCCACGTGGCCCATTTTTTGGATTTACACTCCAGAAGAGTATATAAACTTAGGCCTATAAGGGCGTCACGAAGAAAAATTTTTTTGCATTTTTTTTCATGCTAGATTTGCACACATATTTTTTCTTTTTAATAAATTTTTTGGATTTTTTGCTTTAACTTTGTCCCTAATTATCCCATTTGGCTCATTTTTTGCACGTACACTTTTGGTTTGTTTAGAAAGACAAATTTCTTTCGGCAACGTGAAAAAAAATTTTCTTCTCAATTATTTTCAACTTTGAAAAAAATTTTTCAAAAATTTTTTTTTGATACTAAAATTACATCTGGTGAGCCCCAGAGATGCTCCAGTTCAAAGGATTTAAAAAAAAAAAAATTTAGGTAAAAAAAAAAATTTCGAAAAAATTTCGAAAAAATGACGTCACAACCAGCAAAATCGACAAGAATGCCTAGAAATGGGTGCTAGATCAGGCCATTTTTGAAATGCAAAAATTCACTTAACGTATACCCATCTTTAAATTGCTATAACTTTTTTATAATTTTCCGATTCGGCTGAGCCTACATTTTTCTGACTCGTTAGGCTTTTCTACAAAAAATCTCTTTTGGTAAAAATTCTGTAAACCAATTTTTTATTGGATTTTTTTTGCAAAATATGCCAAAAATTGGCGTTATTTTCAACCCTTAAAATTTTGGGTTCTTTCAAAAACCTTTTTTTGACACATCGCCATTTTTAAATTGCTATAACTTTTTTTCTAATCATCTGTTTTGACTCAGTCTACGTTTTTTCTGACTCGTTAGGAGTTTCTGCAAAGAACCCTCTTTGTGCGAATAAAGAAAAAATATTTTTTTGCCTTTTTTTTTGCAAAAACGTGACAAAAATAGTCTGAAAAATTTTGTGGTTTTTCAAGGGTTTTCGCCAACTTTTAAATGCTCTAACTTTGTCCCTAATTATCCGTTTTGACTCAGACTACGTTCGCCAGTCTCGTTAGGACTTTTTGTAATGAACCCTCTTTGTGCGAATTCTGTAAAACAAATTTTTATTTCTTTTTTTTGACAAAAAACATTTTTAAAAATCGGTGTTTTTTCAATAGTCAAAATTTAAATTGCTCTTACTTTGAACTTTGTCCCTAATTATCCCACGTGGCCCATTTTTTGCACGTACACTTTTGGTTT